>QXTE01000138.1:4527600-4560996 GCA_003942145.1 Platysternon megacephalum
ACACTCCCCATAATTCACCACCAGATGTCAAGGTAGAGCTCATCCTGACTCTGCTTACACTTGTATTCTTGAATGGGTGGGAAAGTAGCTTCAGTGTGAAGTTCTTCTGCCAACTTCTGTGCACTCTTCAGAATGTTTTGAGATCCCTCATCTGACTGGTAAGACTGTAGGGATGACTTTGCTTTGTCCAGTTGTTCCATTGCTCCAGACATATCAAGGTCAACACCTTGGAGTCGCTTGCTTACAACATTTATTTCAAACAGTATGTCATGCCACAGCACTAAGCCACACAGAAATTTTAAGTTATGTATGTTTCTGGTGATTCCATTTCCCTCTGCCTCTGTTCTCCCACGAAGAGATCCTGTCATAGCATTATCCTTCATAATGGCAACTATGGCATCATCTATCTTCCCAATTTGGTGTTTGATAGGCTTTATCGCCTCCACTCGACTTTCCCATCATGTGGCTCTCAGTGGTTTTAGTCTCAGAGAGGATGTCCCCAGATGTTGCTTCAAAATTTGCCATCGATGAGTTGATGCAGAGAAACATACATAGATGCTTTGAATTACATTAAAAAATTCAGCAGCCTCAATAGAAGCTGATGCTGCATCACTGACCACCAAGTTCAATGAATGAGAACTGCATGGGACAAAAAAAGCTTGAGGGTTTAACTCTCGGATCCGTGTCTGCACTCCTCTGTTCTTTCCTCTCATGTTGGCACCATTATCGTAGCCATCATGTCAGCTATCGCAATTCCCCTATCTTCCAGCTTTTTTAAGAAGCACATTTCTCATACCAGCTCCTGTAGTATCATCAATGTCAATAAATTCTAGAAAATGCTCTCTGTTAGTCACCATTGCAGGGACATTTTCACTAGGTTCTGTTGTTGTTACAAAATGCACGATTAAAGTCATTTGTTCCGTATGGCTGATGTCAGGTGTGCAGTCCAGAATAACAGAGTAATATCTTCTGACTTCAGATCTGCCACAATCTTCTGTTTGACTTTTGTTGCCAGTAACTGTATGATCTCATTTTGAATTGTTTTTCCAAGGTAGTGGTGTGTGTACATTTCTTGGGTGGTGACTCTTCTTATATGCTCCTGGAGTACAGCATCAAACTCAGCCATCAGCTGCACAATTTTAAGGAAGTTTCCATTGTTTGGCACATACAGCTGATCTGAAGTGCCACGCAGTGCTAAGTTTTGGGTAGCAAGCATTCTCACAATGGCAATGAGTCTTTTCAGAACATTTTGCCAGTAAAGAGACTCTGATACAATCTTCTCTTGATGCTGATCATCTATGGTGGCCTTTAACCTTAGTCTCATCTCAAGCTCTTTCCACCTATGGAATTCTCTCTGGCCTCCATGGCCTCTCCACTTTGTCACCATTGGGGATTTCATGCCAGTAATATGTTGGATGGAAACTTCTATTTTCATTGTCTTTGGGGAACATGAAGTTTTTCACTTGCTGTGGACCATGCAGCACAAGGAAGTCCCTCAGGCTACTGCTCAAGTGGGTCCACAGTTCTGGATCATCTAGACTTAAGGAACTAAACTCAGCAGCAGCTGTTTCTTGCACCTCCACCACACTCTTCTCTGATCTACACTTTTCTTCAGGAATGTGCATGGTTACATCCATTTGAGATGGAGATATGGATGCTGCAGTAGCTGCCAGGTCACCTGCACTCTGACTAACTGGATGATCAGGCATCTCCTCACCACTCCCATCCTCACTGGGGCCGGAAGGCTCACCGTGAACATTTGTGTCTATGTATCTCAGGAGAGCTCCTTCCTGCTTAGATAGAANGGTGCTAGAGAGGTTCATAAGAGGCTGCTCCTTCTCTCTCTCCCTGCAGCTCCTGCTGCTTTCTGTTATTCCTGATCACCTTTTCTCCTGCCTGCCTGTTATGTCTCTTGTGTCCTCCTTCCTCCAGCACAGCACTCCACCATCTCTGTGCATCTAGAGCAGAGAGAATACATATGCACCAACAGCAGACACAATTTTCTACACTATGGGTCCTAGTGGCGCCCCCCCCCAGTCTGGCACCTGAGGCAGCCGCCTCAGTTCACCTCATGGTAAGGCCAGCCCTGGGTATTGGTATTGGGTGATAAGCAGCTATGTTGGCTTCTAAATCTGCCAGTTTCAAAACATGCCATTCATGTATTGTTGCTATACCAGCCACATGAAAAGTGTCTTTACTGTCTAGATAAGTGGCATAGTCCTAGTAAATGTGCAATCTGCTGTTCTTTCGGCCGGTGGTTTCAAATGACCTGGGAGATTAAACTCAGGATGTATCTCCTGGGCAGATCCATGAAACCAAATTCCGATCCTGGTCATTTGGACCGGTTTGTCTCCAGTATTCCCTCAACAAGAAGTGCTCCTGTGATTGTTAGAAGATCTTTGGCTGAAAAGAGCCACACATTTCATTCTCCTGGTCCTTCAACAAAAAGCTTCAAAAGGGACTTCAAGGCATAGAAAAGTGCCCTTAGAAGCCCTGAATCATATGACTAAGAGCTCAGAACTGCTAAAGAGAAAATCTTCTGATCGTTTTGAGGCTACAGAACCACCTCTGAGTGTTATGATACCATCTACTGTATGTGCTCCATCAGGGCGCATGGGTTCAGTACCAAGTGCCCAGGTGCCATTTAAGGTCAAGGATGCTGCCTCCAGGTCTCTTTTCTCTTTAATACTGCATGTACTGATAGGTTCTACAGCTCCAGCTTCGATACCAGTTATTTCAGGTCCTTCATTCACCATACCATCAGATTTAGTTGTATCTGATCATCCAAAATCACCTCTAGTGGCTTATGCTGAAAATCCATTATTGGTACTGTATATGGGTGAATCATAAATACCGTCTATTGAACTTCTAACTTTAGGGTCTGAAACTCACTTAATGAAGACTCCTCAAAGTCCTTATTTAGAAGAATGTGTATTATTTTCTTCAGCTTCTGAGGCAAGTTTGGAGGGATCTCCTTCTTCCTCACCTGCCTATCTCTCATCAGAGGTTCATTCTCAAACCAGACTGCAGCAGTCTTCTTGTAATTATTATGAACCTTCCCCTGCTTCTGGTTTCCTTCTCCTTGGGCAGCCATGCAATTTCCTTATGGGCAAAGATGTGGCTGTACTGGTACCCTTGGACTCTTCATCAGAGCTATAGGACCCCAACTTCATCTAATTCAAGGCAAAGGTCACCATCACCTGAGCAGTCAGAGTGTGTCACCCTGATGAGCAACCTCATACATCTCCTATGATATAGCAGCAGGTTTCCTCTGATACATTTCTCCGGGTACCAAAGACCCATCAAACCCCAGAGAAAGAAGCATAGGTTCCAGTGGAAGAGAAACATAAACCCATCTGGTTCAAGTACATAACCAGCTTCATCATCAAAATATCAGTTTTGAACGGACGGTTGAGGGTTTGAAGCCTCCCCGTTCTTTAGCCTGCCAGCTACAACGGTTTTCCCATCTCCCCACTCTGACACACATGGGAGTGAATTATCACAGACAAATGAATTTTGGAGTTGTCACATCCTTTCCATCCTTTTCTCCCTCCCTCTTTAGGAACCTTTCTCATGAGCTCATAGTAAGACTGGAAATAAAATACCTCCTTTGCTTAGGAGTAATAGAGCCTGTCCAAGCTCTACACAGGGGGAAGGGTTTCTACTCAAGTTACTTCCTCTTACCAAAGGAAAATGGAGGGTGGATACTGATTTTAGATCTAAGACTTCTAAACAAATTTGTGAAGTGCCAAAAATTCAAGATGGTGACTCAGCAATAATTCCTTCATTAGACTGAGGGGATTGATTTTCAGCCCTTGACTTACAAGACACATATTTCCATACACCCAGCTCACAGACAATACTTGCATTTTGTGATAGGTCAGGATCACTTCCAATATCATATACTTCCTTTTGGTCTCTCCTCAGCTACAAGAGTGTTCTCAAAGGTTCTGGAGATGGTGGCTGCTCACCCTCATCGAGAGGCAATTGTGGTACTGCCATACCTCAGCAACTGGCTGTTCAAGGGTCAGTCTTATGGGGAAGTGTTGTTGGCCTCCCAGAGGGCTCTCTCACTGTTCCTGTAGTTAGGCTTCCAGTCCAATGTCAGGAAGTCTGTGTTGACCCTTATTCAGAAAATACACTTAGTTGGGGCATCTTTGGATTCACTAACTGCCAGGGCCTATCTTCCCATAACTGGAACAAACCTCATCAAGACTATTCAAGTGAGCCTTCGGTCCTCAGTGAGGTTCTGTTAGCAGCTCCATGGGTCACGTGGCTTTCATTTTCATCACAGATCATACAAGATTACACCTTTGCTGCTTTCAGGGGTGGCTCAGGACAGTGTATTAACCACACAGACACAGCTTAGCCAAACAAGTTTCTGTTCCATGTCTGATGAAAGATGCCCTAGACCGGTGGAAGGATCACCACAATGTTGGGGTTGGCATTGCCTTTCTTTGGTCAATGCTGATGGTCACCATAATGACAGATGCATTGCTACTCAAATCAGGGAGGGAAACATCTCAATGTTCATACAGTCCAAGGCAGATGATCACCTCAGGAGACCAGTCTCCACAACCACCTGCTGGAACTAAGGGGCAGTCAGAAATGTCTGTCTCTTCTTTCTTCCTCTGATCAGAGGGAAGTCAATCAAGATCTTGACAAAGTAGCCTGCATGTTTTATATCAACTGACAGGGTGGCATGAGATCCCCCTGTCTGTGTGTTGAAGCAATTAAGTTATGGAATTGGTGCATAGCCTATCATATCCACATTTCGGCAAAACTCCACAGCTGATGTTCCCAACAGACACTTCTCCCAGGACTATGAATGGGAGCTGCACCCTTGGATCCTAGATGACATACTTTGAATGTGGGGCCATCTGGAGGTGGATCTCTTTGTCTCAGCCACAAACAGGAAGTGTTGTCTGTTCTGCTCAAGGAAGGGCCTAGGCCTTCAATCTTTGGGAGATGACTTTCTCCTTCCTTGGACAAAGGGCCTGTGTTACACATTTCCCCCAACACCTCTGATTCTAAAAGTGATGAAAAAGATCAGGCAGGACAAGGATAAGGTCATCATGATAATCCCTACATGACTGAGACAAGCATGGTATCCTTACCTGGTTTGACTGTTTCCTTGTCTGATGATCAAGCTTCCATGCTTCCCTCATCTTCTCTCTCAAGATGTGGGATAAGTGCTTCATCTCAACCTAAAGATTCTCCACCTCACAGCATGGTTCCTCAGTGGTTCATGGCTATAGAGTCTACCTGTTCAGCAGAGGTACAGCAGGGAAGAACCTACCCATAGTACTTCAGAAGTGGAACAGATTTAACTGTTGGTCTGAATATAGCAAATTGCACCTGAATCTTCCTCACTTTCACTTATCCTGGATTGCCTGCTACAACTGAAGAAAGAAAACAGACTTTACAAGTAATTTGATTAAGATTCATCTAGCTGCAATATCAGTCTTCCATTCTCTAGTGGAAGGGTTCTCAATATTCCCTCACCCCACAACGGTAAGGTTCATTAAAGGACTGGGGAACCTCTTCCCTCAAAGCCCCTGCTCCAGTCTGGGATCTTAATCTAGTTCTCAGAGGTCTCACAGGACCTCCTTTTGAACCTATGGTGACCTGCTCATTACTATACCTATCCATGAAGATCGCCTTTTTAAGAGCCATTGTATTGGCATGAAGAGTTGGGGAAATCAGGGCCTCAATGGCAGATACTCTCATTACAGTATTCTTCAAGGATAATGTTTCCCTATGTCCACAACCCAAATTCCTTCCTAAAGTACCATCTGGGAATGAATGACAGGGGATGGATCATTTGATGATTACCTGTTCTGTTCATTCCCTCTGAAGCACCTGGCATTAGCCATGTCAGAAGACAGGATATTGAGCTAGATGGACCTTTGGTCTGACCCAGTATGGCTGTTCTTATGTTCTTATCCGAGTTTAATATGAAATAGACCATACATTTACCATTCCCCCCCCAAACCACATAACTCGGGTCAGGAAGCTTCTTTCCATACCTTAGATGTCAGAAGAGCACTGGCTTTCTATCTTGATAGGACCAAATGATTTTAGAAGTCTCCTAGACCAGTAGTTTTTAACCAAGGGTGCAAGTACCCCTGGGATACTCCGAGGTCTTCCAGAGATCTATTCATCCAGATATTTGCCAAGTTTTACAACAGGCTACATAAAAAGCACTAGCAAAGTCAGTACAACCTAAATTTCATACAGACAATGACTTGTACTGCTCTATATACTATACACTAAAATGTAAGTACAATATTTGTATTCCAATTGATTTATTTTATAATTATATAGTAAAAATTAGAACATAAGCAATTTTTCAGTAATAGTGTGCTGTGACACTTTTGTATTTTATGTCTGATTTTGTAAGCAAGTAGTTTTCAAGTGAGGTGAAACTTGGGGGTACGCAAGACAAATCAGACTCCTGAAAGGGGTACAGTAGTCTGGAAAAGTTGAGAGTCACTGTCCTAGACTATTTGTCTCCACTGAAGACAGATCTAAGGCTTTCACTGTTTCTACCCAAATACTATCAAGGTGGATTTGGGGATATATCATCGCTTGCTATGAGGTTGCCAATGCCTAGTCTCCTGCTTGGGTTCTGGTCCACACTACTAGGTCACAATCAACATCTATGGCCTTACTTAAAAACGTTCCAGTACTTGAAATTTGCAAGGCCACTATGTGATCTTCAGTACATACTTTCTCCAAACACCATATCATGCCTCTAGATCTTATGTGGCAGTGGACAGCCCAATTCTTTCATCTGTACTAGACTCTATTCCAAAACTGCCTCTTCCTGGGGATACTGCTCAGAAATCACCTGAAGTGGAGCACACATAGGGATATTACTCAAACAAGAAGGAACCCTCCCTGTGCAGTAACTGTAGTTCTTCAAGAAGTGTATCCCTATTGGCCCCATTATCTGCTCTCCTTCCCCTCTGCTTTGGAGTTTTCTTGGTGGGACTTCATGGTAGAGAAAGAACTCAGGGCGGTTCACCTGTGCAGCTCTGTATAACCTCAGCATGGGCCACAAAGATGTGTAGGGCATAAGAGCAGGTTGAATGGAAACTGCTAATGAAAATCTCCAGTTGAAGGTGCATGGGACTCTTGCCCACCTGAAGTGGAAAACCCATAGGAACACACATCTTGAAGAACTACAGTTGCTGCACTGGGTGAATAACCTTTCCTTCTAGACTAGTGGATCTTTACACAAAGCATAGATATGATAGTCAGAGTTCCCCATTGAGTTCTGATGTCCCTTTGTTAATGGTTAAACCCTTCTGAGGTTTGCAAGGGCCTTCCGTTTGTATCTCTTCAACCAACTCTAATGAGGATAATGGATGCCTCCAAACTGGATTGAGGTGTGAACTTCCTACATCATCAGACTCAAGCATTATGGTCTCAGAAAGAGTCTCTTCTACATATAAACATGTTGGAACTGTGAGCAATTCATCCAGCTTTTCTTTTCTTTTCTTTTCTTTTCTTTTCTTTTCTTTTCTTTTCTTTTCTTTTCTTTTCTTTTCTTTTCTTTTCTTTTCTTTATCTGACCAGGACAAGGTTGTTTAAGTCATCATCAACAATACCACCACCATTTTTTATATAGAATCATAGAATAGACTCATAGAATCGTTGGACTGGACGGGACCTTGAGAGTTCATCTAGTCCAGTCCCCTGTATTCATAGCATGGCTAAGTATTATCTAGACCAGCCCTGACAGGTGTTTGTCTAACCTGCTCTTAAAAATCTCCAATGATGGAGATTCCACAGCCACCCTGGGCAATTTATTCCAGTGCTTAACCAACCTGACAGGAAGTTTTTCGTAATGTCCCACCTAAACCACCCTTGCTGCAATTTAAGCTCATTGCCTCTTGTCCTATCCTCAGAGGTCAATGAGAACTATCTTTCTCCCTCCTTGTAAAAACCTTTTATATACTTGAAAACTATTATCATGTCCCCCCTCAATCTTCTCTTCTCCAGACTAAACAAACCCAATGTTTTCAATCTTCCCTCGTAGGTCATGTTTTGTAGACCTTCAGTCATTTTTGTTGCTCTTCTCTGGACTTTCTCCAATTTGTCCACATCTTTCCTGAAATGGTGCCATCAGAATTGGATACAGTATTCCAGTGGAGGCCTAATCAGCGTGGAGTATAGTAGAAGAAATGCTTTTTGTGTCTTGCTAACAACACTCCTACTAATACATCCCAGAATGTTTGCTTTTTGGCAACAGTATTACATGGTTGACTCATATTTGGCTTATGATCCACTGTGACCCTTAGATCACTTTCTGCAGTACTCCTTCCTAAGCAGTCATTTCCCATTTTGTCTGTGTGCAACTGATGTGGAGTGCTTTCCATTTATCCCTATTGAATTTCATCCTATTTTCTTCACTCCATTTCTCCAGGTTGTCCAGATCATTTTGAATTTTAATCCTATCCTCCAAAACTCTTGCAACCCTTCCCAACTTGGCATTGTTCACAAACTTTATAAGTGTACTCTCTATGCCATTATCTAAATAATTGATGAAGATATTGAACAGAACTAGACCCAGAACTGATTCCTGTGGTACTTCACTCAATATGCCCTTCCAGCTTGACTGTGAACTACTGATAACTACTCTCTGGGAATGGTTTTCCAACCAGTTATGCACCCACCTTATAATAGCTCCATCTAGGTTATATTTCCCTAGTTTGTTTATGAGAAGGTCATGTGAGACTGTATCAAAAGCCTTACTCAAGTCAAGATATACAACATCTACTGCTTCCCCCTATCATTTCAATTTATATTCTGGTTATTTAACAGAATTTGGGTTGAGTTTGAGGAGAAGCTGCTAACAGAAAGAAAGTTATGAGGTAAGACATTTCTCATTCAGTTGTACAGCTTCTCTCCTCATTCATTGGTAATTCATTCCTTATTACCCTGTCAAAGAAACATAAACAGACAAGGGAAACAAGGTCAAAACTCTTATGTCAAGAAGTGCAACTTATTTCAGAATGGTGTATACAACATCAGGTGTCCCTGAAAACAGTTCATCTACCAGGTCTTTTGAATGCTCATACAGACCAGCTAATCAGTTTTCATCAGACCATGACTGGTCTCTGAAAAGATCGGTGGCTCTTATGAATTCCAGAATTGGGGTCAGCCTAAAGTGTCAGAGGTATTGCACAAAAGCAGGGATCAGTCCAAGCTCTATAGCTGACATGTTCATCATCTAACAGTCTGTAGGCCTTCATTTTGCATACTCTCCACTGATTCCAAGAACTTTAATGAAGTTTAATGAAGATTCCACTCATTCCAAGAACTTTAATGAAGCTCGAGCAAGACTCAGCTTACATGATTCTCATTGCACCAGTATGGCCAAGACAGTACTGGTTTTTGGAACTGTTCAGATTGTCAATACATTCACTGATCACCCTTCCTCTACTTACCAACTTGATATCACAGAGCAAAGAGAAAATTCTTTGTCTAGACTTGTCATCGCTACATCTGAAGAACAACAGTTACAGAACAGGTTAATAACCATTTTTTCCTGCCTATTATTCTACTATAATAATTAAACTCTGCTTTATCCTTTTCCCCTACTTCTGGGATTCACTCTTTGCTACTTCCCATTAGCAATGAATTAGGAGAGAAGCTGTACAACAGAATGAGAAATTTCTTACCTCATAACTTTCTTTCTGTTAGCAGCTTCTCCCCAAATTCAACCCAAATTCTGCTTTCACAAATGGCAAGTAAGGTGTATATAGTAAGCTGTACTCTCTGTATATTACAAATCAGATGTAATATCCTTGTGGTCTATTGACCATAGAGAAAAATTGATATGAGGGATGGTCAACTATCTGAACTGTCTATGAAGATCATGAAGTAAGATGTTGCTGGTTTTGATCATAGAATCATAGGACTTGAAGAGACCTCAAGAGGTCTTCTAGTCCAGTCCCATGCACTCAAGGCAGAACCAAGCATTACCTAGACCATCCCTGACAGGTGTCTGTGTGACCTGCTCTTAAAAAATCTCCAATGACGGAGATTCCACAACCTCCCTAGGCAATTTATTCCAGTGCTTAACCACTCCGACAGTTAGGAAGTTTTTCCTAATGTCCAACCTATACCGCCCTTGCTGCAATTTAAGCCTATAGCCTTCTTGTCCTATACTCGGAGGTTACTGAGAACAATTTTTCGCCCCCTTTGTAAAAACCTCTTATATACTTGAAAACTGTTATCATGTCCCCCCTCAGACTTCTCTTCTCTAGACTAAACAAACCCAGTGTTTTCAATCTTCCCTCATAGGTCATGTTTTCTAGACCTTTAATCATTTTTGTTGCTCTTCTCTGGAATTTCTCCAATTTGTCCACATCTTTCCTGAAATGTGGTGCCCAGAATTGGACACAATACTCCAGTTGAGGCCTAATCTGCGCAGAGTGGAAGAATTACTTCTTGTGTCTTGATTACAGTACTATTGCTAATATAGCCCAGAATGATGTTTGCTTTTTTTTTTGCAACAGTATTACAATTGTAACCCATTATGACTCCCAGATCCCTTTTTGCAGTATTCCTTCCTAGGCAGTCTTTTCCCATTTTGCATATGTGCAACTGATCGTTTTTTCCTATTTGGAGTACTTCACATTTGTCCTTATTGAATTTCATCCTATTTACTTCAGACCATTTTTCCAGGTTGTCCAGATCATTTTGAATTTTAATCTTATTCTCCAAAGCACTTGCAACCTCTCCCAGCTTGGTTTTGTCTGCAAACTTTATGTGTACTCTCTATGACATTATCTAAATAATTAAGATATTGAACTGAACCGGATCCAGAACTGATCCCTGTGGGATATGCCCTTCCAGCTTGACTGTGAACCTCTGATAACTACTCTCTGGGAACAGTGTTCCAACCAGTTTTGCCCCCATCTTATAATAGCTCCATCTAGGTTGTATTTCCCTGATGTATAAAGAGGAAGTGAATTGAAAGGTGATCTACAATTAGACTGTAGGCTACTTGTGGTTAATAGTTGGTTGGTTCATGGTGCTTTGTAGCCCATACTGGAAATTATATGAAGTAGGACAAGCAGATGTAAGAGGGTTTCTGGGTGGGGATATAGGGGTAGAATTAAGACTGTAGAATCTTAACTACATATTTTGCCCTGTTTTTATAATTTCAAAATGTTATTTTGAATTAAAATATTTATTTACAACTTTAACACAATCTTAAAGATTTTGTCTGGGAAATTCCTTAGTTTCTACAGAAGCTATGTAGAACTTAAAAAATTCTTCTCCCCCTCATGTCATTGGAGCATTTAACCCCAGAAAGTGCAAACTTGAATAGTATAATATTTGCAGTTTCTTTCCATTTTTCCTGATGTGATGAAAGGTGTCTGAAACCTGTAAAGAAACAAATATAAGAAAAACTTGCCTGGGTTTGGAATTTATTATGAATCTTAAATGTGCTCACCTGAATATAGCGTAAGTTTCATACTACACCTGTAGTCAGTTTAAGACACTCCCTCTACTCCTCCAAAGAAGTCAAGCCTCCCACTTTATCTTTAGATATTTCTTGGGTGTAACACCCAGTGGCCTGCATGACTCCTCTCTTGCAAAATGTCACCTATGGGAAGCCAGCTCACCCTGTTGGCTATGACCTGTGTGAAGGTAAATATCACCCATATCTTACTTGTTTGGGGTACAGGGTTCCACTCTGAAGTCCATGTCTGCCCTTTACTGGAGATCAAAATTGGGACCAGCAATGAGCAGAAGTTCCATGTCCTAATCAGGAAGTGACAGCTTTGCATTTATTGACTCTTGAGATCATTAGTAGAGATTACTCCTTGAAGCGCACCTAGCCAGATGTAATAAGATCCACAGTGGAAGTTAAAATCTCCATTAAGCATGAGTCAGAACGTGTTATGGTGTATTTATCTTTTATTCTTTTCCTGTGTGAGTTCATTGGAGAGCATAGTAATTGTCTGATTTCACCCACAGTTGTTGTTGGGGCATTTCTGTATTGAAGCAGGTTCTCTCGGGGATTTGGGTAGCCCATTCCATGATGCAATCTTCTCCTCTGCCACAGTGATCAACACCCCTCCCCCCCCCCCGCAACACACTTTTCAAGGTCCACGGGTCCTACCCAGGCCTGTCATAACATGTGGTGTACCTCATGAATGTCCAAATATCAACTATGTGGGTAATACCAAACAGTTGCTACGCTCTCAAATGAATTCACACAGGAAAATGATAAAAGACAAAAACACTGTATCACCTGTGGGTGAACACTTTTCACACAGTGATCACTTTATTTCTGACCTATCAGTCCTCATCCTCAAAGGAAATCTGCACAACACTTTCAAAAGAGAGACCTGGGATCTTAAATTCATAACTGTTAGACATTTATAATCATGGACTGACTAGAGACACTGGATTTATGCTTATTACAACAATCTATAACCCACTAAGAACCCCCACCCTAGCTGCTTCCCCCCACCTTTCTTTGTCCCCTGTGGCTGGAGGGATGTTAATGGGTCACTTCACCTTGAATGGTCCACTGAAATATATGTTAATTACTTATGCTAAACACTCTGTTACATCTTATATTTAGCTGTGACATTCTGAGTAGGTTTCCCAGATCTGAAGAAGAGCTCTGTATTGGCTCAAAAGCTTGTCTCTCTCACCAACAGAAGTTGGTTCAATAAAATATATTACCTCATATTACCTTGTCCATTAAAACATATTGCCTTGTCTCTTTAATATCCTGGGATTGTAATGAATAAAACCACATTGCATACAAGGGATTGCTTAGTTTTTCAAAACAGTTGAATGTAGTGAATAGCTATTTAGAGCCATGCTCATGTCTATAATGCCTATAATAACTGTACGCTTTTCTTTCATTTCACTTTTAAGGTGGTTGTAAATGCATTGATAGGTGCCATCCCTTCCATCATGAACGTTCTGCTTGTCTGCCTCATTTTCTGGCTCATTTTTAGTATCATGGGAGTGAACCTATTTGCAGGAAATTTTGGAAAATGCGTTAACTTGACTGAAGAAAAATCAGAATTAAATAAAAGTATTAAGAACAAACAGAATTGCATAGCCTATAATGACACACAAAAAATATATTGGACAAATGTTAAAGTCAACTTTGATAACGTTGGTTCTGGTTATCTGGCTCTTCTTCAGGTGGTAAGTTCTGTTTTCTTTTGCTGGTTGGCACAATGGGTTGGTGTCATGGTGCTGATTTCTCACCCACCTCTGTGCAAGGTGGGTAATAGTGGCCCTGCAGAGCCTTCTCTCCCCCTGCAGCCCATGTTCAGACTGGCAATATGGTTAGGCTATGTGGGGCCTCTTACTCTAGTGTACAGACATGTAGGGCCTAGGGGTGATCTACAAACTGATGATGTAACCGTTTGAACATATGTTACTCTGGTTTGCAGCTCCTGGGAAGATGGTATGTTTGTTTTAATTTCATGAAACTCAAGGCAAAATGCTCTCTCTGCCAGAAATGGGAAGGGGGAAGACAGAATTAATGGGCTAGTTCCAATTCCCTGAATCTTGGGCTCAACCCCCGCTCAACACAATTTAAACCTGTTGTCAGGCAGCTTTGGTCTGCCACTGAATTAAGGTCCTTAATGAGCCATACACAACTGGAGGACTGCTATGGCAGAATATCACTGCAGTCTGCATCCTCCCTCTCCTGACATGCCCTCTATGCAAGAAGATGGTGGGGCGCAGAGGCCTAGACATGTCATAGACATGTCATCAGGGAGATCCTCCCCACACCAGAAGTAAATCTACTGGGCATTTATGGACAGACTGCAGTCCCTTTGCACCAACTCAGTGGCACAAAGATGTTGTAAACAGGCTAAAATATCTGTCCCTGAAAGTTGAATATGATTTTAATAATTTGTCTTTTATTCTAGGCAACATTTAAAGGTTGGATGGACATTATGTATGCAGCAGTAGATTCACGAGGGGTAGGTCAAAACAATTAAATATTCTCCCTGGTGACCATCTCTCCAGTTTTTAGTTGTGTTTGATAATTTTCATACTTGTTAGTTTTAAGTGATACAACGTTATAAGTCTTTTCTGTTCATTGTTTTCTTGGTGTTGTCCACTTATAAGACTCCCTGATCTTTATTTCCAGCATCTGATATGCACATTTCACTTGCAAATGACTTGCAATACCATAATTACAGTTAATTGCTACAGTGAATGTTTTAGAGGGAAGCTGCTTTTTGTCAAATTCAAAGCCTACAAAATTATAACTAGGAGCAATTCAGGGTTGAACTAAAGTGGATGACAACCATTTAAAATAAATTGTCAAATATTATTTTATTTAATATTTATATTTCTGTAACATCCAGAGGCCCGAATCAGAATCAGGGCTCTATTGTGTTAGGTGCTATATGAACACAGAAGTCTTGTGTACACAGAGGGTGGGAGGGCAGTTCATGCACAATGAATTTTTGTGCACTAAATGGTGCATATTAGATAGTACACACTGTTGGCATACAGACTGTAAATATTCAATATGTATCCATGTGTGTAAATAGCTGGGACTTTCTGTGGAGTAAGCGGTCAGCATTCTGAGTGGGTATCCAATGGTGCTTTGCTTCACTGCTGGGCTCTATACATTCTGAGGCTTTTCTTGCTGTACATTTTGAGATACATAGCAGAAGTCAGTCAGAAGTAACTGGAATTCTGGTACTTGGGGTAGGGTTGCCAAATTTCTATTTGCAGAAAACCGAATATCCTTGCCCCGCCCCTCCCCTAAGGTCAAACACCTGCCATGCCCCCCGCTCAATCCATCCCCCCTCCCTCTGTCGCTTGCTCTCCCCCACCCTCCCTTAATCACTCATTTTCACTGGGCTGGGGTAGGGGGTTGGGGTGCAGGCTCTGACATGAAGCCAGGGATGAGGGGTTTGGGGTGCAGGAGGGGGCTCTGGGCTGGGGGGGGCGAGGGGTTCAGAGTGTGGGAGGGGGCTCTGGGCTGGGACAGGGGGTTGGGGTGTGTAAGGGGTATAGGCTCTGGGCTGGGAGTGCAGGCTCTGGGGTAGGGTCAGAAATGATGGGTTCAGGGTATGGGAGGGGGCTCTAGGCTGGGTCAGGGGGTGGGGATGAGGGAGGGAGTTTGGGTGCAGGATACATGCACGAAAACATTAGTCCTCTCTAAGTCGATTCGCAATGAACTTAATATACTTTCAAAATGGATTATAGAATACATATCAATTGCACCCAGATAGTACACATCAAGATTTTCATCATATTGACATGGGCGGTTAATGAGAAATATTCTTTTGCTTATTCCACACTGTCTCATTTGTGTGTACAAAAACATCTAGGCCAAGATTTTCAAAAGCAGGAGAACTTGAAGTTAGGCGTCTCATTAAATGGCCTGATTTTCAAGTATTGAGTACTCAACAGAGCCCACTGACCTCACTGAAAACTGTTGATTGTTTGACACCTTTAAAAATCATGCCAAGAAAGTCTGATTCAACTCTAGTCTACACTACGAAATTAAGTCAATTTTTAGGAAGCGATTTTACACAGTCGATTGTGTGTGTCCCCACTAAGCGCATTAAGTCCATAGTACCAAGTGCGTCCATAGTACCAAGGCTAGCGTGGACTTTCGGAGCGTTGCACTGTGGGTAGCTATCCCACAGTTCCCACAGTCTCCGCCTCCCCATTGGAATTCTGGGTTGCGCTCCCAATGCCTGATGGGGCAATAACATTGTCGTGGGTGGTTCTAGGTACATGTTGTCAGGCCCCCCCCCCCCTCCGTGAGAGCAACTGCAGACAATCATTTCGCACCTTTTGTCCATGCAGATGCCATAGCAAGGCAAGCATGGAGCCCATTCAGCTCACCGCAGCAGTTATGAGCATTGTAAACAGCTCGCGCATTATCGTGCAGTTTATGCAGAACCAGAAGCTGAAAAACCATGTGAAGAGGCAACGGCAGTGTGGTGACGAGAGTGATGAGGACATGGGCACAGACTTCTCTCAAAGCGTGGGCCCCGGCAATGTGGACATGGGGCATGGGGTTAATGGGGCAGGTTCATGCCATGGAATGCTGATGCTGGGCCCGGGAAACAAGCACAGACTGGTGGGATCGCATACTGTTGCAGGTCTGGGATGATTCCCAGTGGCTGCGAAACTTTCGCATGCGTAAGGGCACTTTCAGGGAACTTTGTGACTTGCTTTCCCCTGCCCTGAAGCGCAAGAATACCAAGATGAGAGCAGCCCTCACAGTTCACAAGCGAGTGGCAATAGCCCTCTGGAAGCTTGCAATGCCAGACAGCTACTGGTCAGTCGGGAATCAATTTGGAATGGGCAAATCTACTGTGGGGGTTGCTGTCATGCAAGTAGCCAACGCAATCACTGAACTGCTGCTATCAAAGGTAGTGACTCTGGGAAATGTGCAGGTCATAGTAGATGGCTTTGCTGCAATGGGATTCCCTAACTGTGGTGGGGCAATAGACGGAACCCATATCCCTATCTTGGGACCGGACCACCAAGGCAGCCAGTACATAAACCGCAAGGGGTACTTTTCCATGGTGCTGCAAGCCCTGGTGGATCACAAGGGACGTTTCACCAACATCAATGTGGGATGGCCGGGAAAGGTTCATGACGCTCGCGTCTTCAGGAACTCTGGTCTGTTTAAATGGCTGCAGGAAGAGATTTACTTCCCAGACCAGAAAATAACTGTTGGGGTTGTTGAAATGCCTATAGTTATCCTTGGGGACCCAGCCTACCCCTCAATGCCCTGGCTCATGAAGCCGTATACAGGCACCCTGGACAGTAGTAAGGAACTGTTCAACTATAGGCTGAGCAAGTGCAGAATGTTGGTAGAGTGTGCATTTGGACATTTGAAGGGTCGCTGGCGCAGTTTACTGACTCGCTCAGACCTCAGCGAAACCCATATCCCCATTGTTATTGCTGCTTGCTGTGTTCTCCACAATCTCTGTGAGAGTAAGGGGGAGACGTTTATGGCGGGGTGGGAGGTTGAGGCAAATCGCCTGGCCGCTGATTACACGCAGCCTGACACCAGGGCGATTAGAAGAGCACATCAGGAAGCGCTGCTCATCAGAGAAGCTTTGAAAACCAGTTTCATGACTGGCCAGGGTACTGTGTGACAGTTCTATTTGTTTCTCCTTGATGAAAACCCGCCCCCTTGGTTGACTCTAATTCCCTGTAAGCCAACCACCCTCCCCCCTTCGATCACAGCTTGGAAATAGAGTCACTATAGTTTAAAAACCATGTATTCTTTATTAATCAATTATAAAAATAGGGAGATAACTCACAAGGTAGCCCGGGTGGGGTGTGGGAGGAGGGAAGGAAAAGGCCAATTTAATACTTGTTGAATGACAGCCTTCTGTCCACTGGGGTGGAGTGGTTGGGTGCCCGGAGCCTATCCACTTGCGTTCTTGGGCGTCTGGGTGAGGAGGCGGCTATGGAACATGGGGAGGAGGGAGGGTGGTTACACAGGGGCTGTAGCGGCAGTCTCTCCAGCTGATGTTCCTGAACCTCCACCAGACGCCGGATCATGTCCGTTTGTTCCCGCAGTAGCCCCAGCGTTGCTTCGTGCATCCTCTGATCTTCCTGCCACCACCTCTCCTCACATTCCCTGGCCACTTTCCTGTCCTGTGCTATTGTGGCCCTCCACACTTTCTGCTGAGCTCTTTCAGTGCGGGACGCCTGCATGAGCTCAGAGAACATTTCAGCACACGTGCATTTTTTTTCGCCGCCTTATCTGAGATGGCCTTTGGGACGGAGGAGGGAGGCTTGAAACATTTGCAGCTGCGGGAGGAAAATAAGGGAGAGAAGTATTTTAAAAGATACATTTTACAGAACAATGGGTATACTCTTTCACGGTGAACAACGCTATTCACATTACATAGCACATGTGATTTCAGTACAAGGTCATTTTTTGCATCTTATATTGAGTGCCTGCGGCTTTGGTGTTAGACATCAAACACGCTGGGCAACAGAATTCGGATTATAGGTGGCCATGGTAAGCCATAGTCTTTCGGGTTCTGCAACCTTCATAACAGCAGCGCCCTCCTTTCCCATACCAAGCAAAGCCCATTGAGTTGTCCATTTAGGGCTGTGGTTTTCGTGTTAACGTGCAGCAGCAGAAACCAAAGTAATCCCCACCCCCCATCCTTTTCTCTGGGATGACCGCTTTAACCTTCCCTCCACTGCACCACGTGGCTGGTATCAGGGAAGATCCCTGCTAGCCAAACGCAAACAGCTCAGTGCCATTACCCCTCCCCCCACCGCTTGGCTAACTGCGGGGAGGATTTCTTTTCAGCCACAGGCAAACAGCCCAGTAGGAATGGGCACCTATAAATGTCCCCTTAATTAAATTCCCATATTTCAACCAGGTTACCATGAACGATATCACTTTCCTGAGGATAACACAGAGAGATAAAGAACGGATGTTGCTTGAATGCCAGCAAACACCAGGACCATACGCTGCCAGGCTTTGTCATGCAATGATACCAGATTACTTGCTACTAGCATGGCATGGTAAAGTGTCCTACCATGAAGGACGGAATAAGGCTGCTCTCCCCAGAAACCTTCTGCAAAGGCTTTTAGAATACCTCCAGGAGAGCTTCATGGAGATGTCCCTGGAGGATTTCCGCTGCATCCCCAGACACATTAACAGACTTTTCTAGTAGCTGTACTGGCCACGAATGCATCCCAAGTCCTCAGGGCAAATTAATAATTAAAAAACACTTGCTTTTAACCCATGTGTTATATTTACAAAGGTACACTCACCAGAGTTCCCTTCTACGGCTTCATGGTCCGGGATACCGCCTTGGGAGGGTTGGGAGGGTATTTCAGTCATGGTGAGAAAAAGATCCTGGCTGTTGGGGAGAACGGTGTGCTGTGTGGTCTTCTCAACCTCGTCCTCCTCCTCCTCATCTTCCCCGTCCGCAAAATCCTCAGGCATGGCGACTGAGAGTACCCCATCATCGGAGTCCACGGATAGGGGTGGGGTAGTGATGGCGGCCCCCCCTAGAATTGCCTGCAGCTCAGCGTAGAAGCAGCATGTCTGCGGCTCTGTCCCGGAGCATCCATTTGATTCTTTGGCTTTCTGGTACACTTGTCTCAGCTCCTTAAGTTTCACGCGGCACTGTGTTGAGTCCCTGTTGTGGCCTCTGTCCATCATGGCCTGGGAGATTTTTTCAAATGTTTTGGCATTTCGTCTTTTGGAAAGGAGTTCTGATAGCACGGATTCGTTTCCCCATACAGCGATCAGATCCAGTACCTCCCGCACGGTCCATGCTGGAGCTCTTTTTCGATTCTGGGACTGCATGGTCACCTGTGCTGATGAGCTCTGCATGGTCACCTGTGCTGATCAGCGCTCCACGCTGGGCAAACAGGAAATGAAATTCAAAAGTTCGTGGGGCTTTTCCTGTCTACCTGGCCAGTGCATCCGAGTTCAGATTGCTGTCCAGAGCGGTCACAATGGTGCACTGTGGGATAGCTCCCGGAGGCCAATACCATTGAATTGCGTCCACACTAACCCTAATTCAAACCGGCAATGTCGATATCAGTGCTACTCCCCTCGTTGGGGAGGAGTACAGAAATCGATTTAAAGAGCCCTTGATGTCGACAAAAATGGCTTCATTGTATGGATGGGTGCAGGGTTAATTCAATTTAACGCTGCTAAATTTGACCTAAACTCGTAGTGTAGACCAGGCCTCACTGTACTCAGTAATGACTCAATTGACCTCAGTGAGAGTTGATTCAGGCATATTTTAAACATAAAAAGAGAACCATTATCTTGTGTCCTTGTGTGAATATTGAAGTGCGAAAAACCCTAAATTCAATCTTTTAATTTCTTAGTCTTCAATTAGTGGAATGGGAGATGTTGCCCTACTGGTTTCTGAGCATAAGTTTAATCAATATCAGTGCCAATTATAGGAATCTGTTCTGCACAGAACAATCTTAACAAAGCTTGCAAAGGAAATCAAAACAACAAATAGTTATATTAGACCTTGGGCCAAATTCTCTGTCCAATTACTTCAATGGAAACATGCCAACAGAGAATTTGGCATATTATTTTCAGAAGGTATTTTCAGCTTATCAGGAAGGATTCTCAAATTCTAGGCAAAACATTGTTCCTTGTTAAATTGTCATCCACATTGTCTGTGGTGTCCTTGGATTTAACTTTAATCACACTACAAATTTAGTCTCCGCTTCCCTTTCTCCCCCACCACCACCGAAATGCAGGACCTATGGCTTGTCTACAGTGAGTTAGTGCACAGCAAGCCAAGGTGTGAAACTAGAGTGCAGCAGCTTACTGCACATAGCACATGTGTTCACTGCTACAGCAGAGTGAAAGTCCCAGAGTTTGGTTTAGCTGCGGCAAGCAGGTGCATTGTAGATTCCCACCCTGGCTTGCTGTGTGCTAACTCACGGGGTAGATAATCCCTTATTCTTGTGCATTACAGACAGTTTTTTTCTACATTTCTAGTGATGAAGCAAGTTTGATATCCTGCAAGGATCTCTGTGCGGGAGGACCCCTGCACCTATACAGAACTCATTCCAGGACCAGGGCCATACTATTCTCAGTCAATTTTCATCTTGCTTTTCATTTTTGCAGAAAGACAAGCAGCCACGAAAGGAAGATAATATAAACATGTACCTCTATTTTGTGGTTTTCATAATCTTTGGATCTTTCTTCACACTGAATCTCTTTGTCGGTGTTATTATTGACAATTTTAACCAACAAAAGAAAAAGATAAGTACATTGGATATGTTCCCAGGCCCCTGATATATTCCTTATGTGTTGTCTTCAAACAAGAGCATGCCAGCACTACACTGAAGCTCTGAAATATCTATATACATTTATTACATGGAGCAGCATCAGTACTGTATTTAATAGAGGCAGCATTACAAGTGAAGTGCTTCCCCTTCTCCATACCATTTCCCTATATCCTAGCCATGTAACTCTTGGCTCTTGGGTGTGCACTGATTCATAAGAGTCTATGAAGCCAGCTACATGGTTCCATGAATGCTACATCCCCTGCCCTGGAGTTGTGCACTGTGGGCCAGGGTCTGAGAGCAGCTCTGGGATTGGGCAGTGGGCTTTAGATGGAGGAAACAGCAAGATGAGTTGGAGGGGCAGGGAGAAAGTTGCTCCTTCCCTCAGATGCCTGGGCTCTTAGCAACCTAACCATTTTCCTGCTTTCTGAGCCACTAGATTGTCACCACAGAACTGCTGCTCTGGGAGATCTTGTTAACTTGCGGAACTGTTTTGGGCCTAAAACCTACTGGGAGAAGGGTTAGCAAGAGATGAAAGGATAGAAAAAGAGAGAAATGTTGGATTCCAATAATTTAGATGCTTGCACGGCAGTAATGTTTCTTTCTCATCAAAAATAACAGTATCATTGTCTCCATATACTTAGGTGGACAAGACATCTTTATGACAGAAGAACAGAGAAAATATTATAATGCAATGAAAAAACTGGGATCCAAGAAACCCCAAAAACCCATCCCAAGGCCACTGGTGAGACCACCTGAGTTCTTCCAACTAAAATATCTATAATCAGTGAAAATCCATAGTAAAATTCACTTAATCCACTGAAAAAAACTACTATATATACAATATACCTGTTTCTTTCCATTAGTGTACAGTGCTCATAGTCTTAACTCTGCACCAAGAAATTGTCATTGATTATAAAGATTATACAGACTAAATGTTTATGAAGGTCAATGCAGAAATATTGTTTTGTATATTTATCCTGAAACTGATTATCCTTCAGGATTTGTATACTCTGATATAAATATATAATCTACCTATTATGAAATTAAATAACATTGTAACATAGAGATTGGAGCTATCCACTAGTGAGTATATACATTTATTTTACATGGTTACTAGGGATGATTGGAAAGCTGGGGGAAATAGATGTGATTTCTTGATTTTAGTAAGGCTTTTGATACAGTCCCACATGACGTTCTAATAAGCAAACTTGGGAAATGTGTGGTCTAGATGGAATTACTATAAAGTGGGTGCAAAACTGGTTGAAAAACCATACCCTAAGAGTGGTTATCAATGGTTCGCTGTCAAATTGGATGTATCTGGTGGGATCCCAGAAGGATCTGTCCTGTGTCTGGTACTATTCAACATTTTCATTAATGACTTGGATAATGGAGTGGAGAGCACTTCTAAAATTTGCAGATGATAACAATCTGGGTGGGATTGCAAGTACTTTGGAGGACAGGAATAAAATTCAAAATACCTTAATAAATTAGACAATTGGTCTGAAATCAACACAATGAAATTCAGTAAGTAAAAGTGCAAAGTACTATACTTAGGAAAGAAAAATGAAATACATTAATACAAAATGGGGAATAACTGGCTAGGCAGTAGAGCTGCAGAAAAGGGTCCGGGGATGACAATGGATCACAAATAGAATATGAACCAATAGTGTGATGCTGTTTGTGAAAAAGGATAATATTCGGGTCATATTGTTTTGTTTTGCTTTGCTTGGCACTCGTGATGCCTCAGCTGAAGTGTTGTGTCCAGTTTGGATGCTATACCTTAAGAAAGATGTGGACAAACTGGAGTCTGGAGGAGAGCAACAAAAATGATTAAAGGTTTTGAAAACTGACCTGTGGGGAAAGGTTAAAAAAACTGGGCATGTTTAGTCTTGAGAAAAGAAGAGTGAGGTGGGACCTGGTAACAGTTTTCAAATATGTTAAGGGCTCTTATAAACAGGACTGTGATCAAATGTCCACAGTAGGCAGACAAGAAATAAAAAACTTAATATGAAGCAAGGGAGATTTAGGTGAGATATTAGAAAAATCTTTCTAACTATCAGTGTAGTTAAGTTTTGGAATATGTTACCAAGGAAGGTTGTGGAATCCCCATCATTGGAGATTTTTAATAATAGGTTAGACAAACACCTGTCAGGGATGGTCTAGGTATACTTGGTCCTGCCTCAATGCAGGGGGATGGACTGGATGACTTCTTGAGGTCCCTTCCAGCCCTACATTTCTATTATTCTATGCATGTCTACATTCTCATAATGAATACTAAATACCCTTTTTTTTATATCCTACAGAACAAATACCAAGGGTTTTTATTTGACATCGTAACAAGCCAAGCCTTTGATGTTATCATCATGATTCTCATCTGCCTTAACATGATCACTATGATGATAGAAACTGATGATCAAAGTTCAGAGAAGACTTACATTCTTAACAAAATCAACATACTCTTTGTTGCCATCTTTGCTGTAGAATGCATCATGAAATTATTGGCCCTAAGACACTACTACTTCACCAATGGCTGGAACATTTTTGATTTAAGTGTTGTCATCGTGTCCATTGTTGGTAGGTAAAAATACACATACATTTTCTTCACTATCCCAAATTTAGTTTTCATAAAAGAAAGTGAGTTGCAATTGGCTACTTGGCCACAAACTGTTGCTGAAATGGGACCCAGGATGTTAGAAACAAAGTGTTGGGGAAAGTAGTCAAAACAGATTTTTTTTTTTAAAAAGAGAGAAAGAAAAGAAAGGTCAGAAGAATAAATACCAACAAATATATTCAAAGTAGCACAGAACAGGAATTTATAAACTTTTCCTATTGTTTTATCTTATCTTTTAAAAGGAACTACTTTTTATAGTGGAAGGATACATTGTATACAATCTCTTATAGTGTTTTTTCTCTTACTGTTTGAAAAGTTGTAAATGTAATGCACCAGGTTATAATAAGTATTATAATTTGGTCTCATAACACTGAAAAGAGAATTCAGATGATAAAGTTAATAATTTTCTGTGTTAATTAGGGGTTATTTTAGGGATGTGAGACATTTTAATTTTTACTAAAATTCAGATTTTTTTTCCAGACTTCAGTGATTGTATAATCTTTTATCATATGATATCATGACCTGTAATAATTTTGGTTCATGAAATATTGCCAATTTTTAAAGCATATACAATACATTCACATTGTAAAGGAGACTCAGTTGCAAAAACTGAGATTAAAATATAGCAACTTTAATTGATAAATCCTGAATAACAATAGATATGGGAATATCCAAAATCTAAATATTTGTAGATGTCATACAATTTTCCAACAGTTCTTGTAAACAAGCACATTATCTTTGACAATTTCTCTTGTTAGAGCAATCTTTCTATATGGAAAAATCCTCATGTCATCATCAAACTCATTGATTTTGTCTTCATGCCTGTAGTATATTGTTATAAGTATATCATTTTATTTGACAGTCTAATTTAGACTAAAATTATCTTGATTTTCCTCTCACACTGGTGGAAATCAGGAGTCACTCAACTGAAGTCAATGGATTAATACTAGAGCAGTGGTGGGCAACCTGCGGCCCACGGAGCGCACATGGCCCATGAGGGTAAGCCGCTGGCGAGCTGCCAGACCGTTTGTTTACACTTGCACAGCCGCCTGCAGCTCCCAGTGGCTGCGGTTCGCCGTTCCTGGCCAATGGGATCTGCGGGCAGCTGTGCAAGTGTAAACAAATGGTCTGGTGGCCCGCCAGTGGCTTACCCTGACGGGCCGCGTGTGCTCCGCGGGCCTCAGGTTGCCCATCACTGTTCTAGAGTAACAGAGAGGAGAATCAGGCCCAAATATGTTGAGTTTAGTTTGAAGGGAGTTTAATGCAGAAATGGAGTGAAGAGCTGGAATAAAATTTCTGTTCTGCTAATTTAACTACTTCTAAAGCAAATAGAGGCAAAAGTGATAGCAGAAGGTATATAGGGAAGGAAAATATCTGTTCTCCACATAATTAGCCCCATTTAGTGTGGCAGTATCAGTATTGAGAGAAATGTATCCAAACCTCTTCCTGATTCCACTTTGGTGACAGTGGTGAAAAACGGGGAGCAAAGAAGTGGGTCCCCATAAAGATTAGAGATTTAAGAAAAAAATCTCCCTTAAAAGAGAAGTATTTCT
This sequence comes from Platysternon megacephalum, assembly GCA_003942145.1. Classification (NCBI taxonomy): domain Eukaryota; kingdom Metazoa; phylum Chordata; order Testudines; family Platysternidae; genus Platysternon; species Platysternon megacephalum. The sequence goes on from QXTE01000138.1 coordinate 4,552,558, forward strand.
CTATAGTGCACCTTGCCATAAGGAATTCCTAGAAAATAGCAAAAATAAATAGACCTAAAGGGAGAGCAAGAGAAAGAAAACCCTTTTGCATTATGGGGAAAAAAAGAGTATAGATATTTACATCAAGCCTTGACCAGCTGATGTCTGGAAGATTACCTTTTTTTCTGTTGTCATATGAGTCTAGTTGGGGCTGCAATGGGACACTTTAGAAAGCCCTGAATGAATTTAGTCTTTCCTTGTGTAACACCACCTCTGGACTGGTCATCTGCAGTGACTGAACCTTGAACCCCTGGATCTAAAAGGATAGACTCTACTTCTAGTGCAAATAAACCTCGTCTATCAGCTTAGAGTAACCAGACTAATAAACTTCTATGTGTGGTCATGCCACTAGAAAGGGACCAAAAGCCTCATTGTTAGCATGGATTACACTGTTGTTTACTCTCTTTTTCTCTGTCTGGTTTATTTGGCCCTCATCACCACAGTATCTAAACACTGATTGCCTATGATTCTGTTGTCATGTTTTGTTTTTTTATATGAGCTTTGTTTTTTCAACATTTAGAGCCAAATGTTAAAATACACTTACATAACCTGCCCCTACAAAAAATACACATGTACCAGTGGTTGTGCAAAATGCTGCACATAAGACCCCTACTTGTATGTTTTCCATGTGCAATAGTTCATATACAGATTTTAGGGGCGCAACATACATAGTATTCCAATGTTTGAAAAATATTGTCCGTTGGGGTCTGTTATTGTTTTAATTTCAAAACTTTTACAGATAAGCCATTTAACTTTTTAAAAATGTGTACCTTTTCCTTTAAGAATCAAGATCCATCAGTGCTAGCACATTTTTACTGATACTATTATTTCTTTCAGTTAATAATTAGCAAAAATTCTAACTGATTATTCATTTCTGTTTTTAGGCACTACGCTCTCTGGCATTGTTAACGTATTTGAAAATTTTTTCTCACCTACACTCTTCAGAGTCATTCGCTTGGCTCGAATTGGACGAATACTAAGACTCATCCGAGCTGCCAAAGGAATTAGAACTCTCCTTTTTGCCTTAATGATGTCCCTTCCTGCTCTGTTCAACATTGGCCTCTTACTTTTTCTGGTCATGTTTATTTACGCCATTTTTGGCATGGCTAACTTTGCTTATGTTCAGTGGGAGAGTGGGATTGATGACATGTTCAACTTCCAAACCTTTGCAAACAGCATGCTCTGTCTCTTCCAAATCACAACATCTGCTGGCTGGGATGGTCTTCTCAGTCCTATTTTAAACACTGGACCTCCGTTTTGTGATCCAGACATACGAGGTGTTGTGGGAGAATGTGGTAAACCTGCTGTGGGTATTATTTTCTTTGTAAGTTACATCATTATATCATTTCTCATTGTTGTAAACATGTATATAGCTGTTATTTTAGAGAACTTCAATGTTGCCACTGAGGAAAGTACAGATCCTCTAGGTGAAGATGACTTTGATATGTTTTATGAAGTCTGGGAGAAATTTGATCCTGAGGCAACTCAGTTTATTGGGTATTCGGCACTTTCAGACTTTGCAGATGCTCTGGCAGAACCTTTACGTGTAGCCAAACCAAACAAAATTGAGCTCATAGCAATGGATCTTCCCTTGGTCAGTGGAAATAGGATCCACTGTTTGGATATTTTGTTTGCTTTCACTAAACGGGTGCTAGGAGAATCTGGGGAGATGGATACTCTAAAAGGACAGATGGAGGAAAAGTTTATGGCTGCCAATCCATCCAAGCTTTCTTATGAACCAATTACAACTACAATCAGACACAAACAAGAGGAAGTTTCTGCCATTATTATCCAGAGGGTTTATAGGAGTCATTTGACTCAATGTTCCATGAAGCAGGCCTCTTTTTTATACCGTCATAGAACCTGTGATGGTGACATCCTTGAAGATGCTCCAGAGAAAGAAGGCCTCATTGCATTCATGGGGAATGAAAATTATGGTAGAAATTTAGACAAGTCAGAAACTGTGTCCTCAACATCTTTCCCTCCATCCTATGACAGTGTCACTGGGACCACTAATGAGCACCTTGAGGTGAAGATGGCAGACTCTCCGCAAAGTGATGAACCTATAGATTGTCCACTATCTGCAGAGAGAGAAAAGGAATCCATTGTTTAAATTTTTGTTAAGAATGCTTTAAAATATTGTTCCCAGGATGTAATGATGTAAATATACAGCAATTGAAGCAGCCTTCTTATTAAACATTAGTTGCAAAAGAAACAGTGGTGGTTTTACCCTTAACTGCAGAAGTTGGTAAGGTATAACCTTTGACCCTGCTACATTCAACTTTGCTTAATGTTTATATTTATATATGAACAGGAGGAATCTGTGTATGGTTACACCTATTATATCAGTGGCAGTACCAAGTTAAGGCAGAATCCTTAGTATGTGGTTACTGTGGCCCAGACATAGTGTTGATAGAGCTGTATTCCACTTACTTCTGCTAACCAGACATTTATTTCTTTAGATTGGTTTGCTTTGTTGAGGAGCAAGTTCAAGGAAGATAAGTTTCATGGTGTCTGGAAATAAATATCTGCCCGGGGTAAAGGGTGGGCTGGGAGAAAGTTTAAAGTTTGGGGGTTTTGAAAGTAGGGAGGGGGTTGAAATGTACCCTTAATTCATTCCTAATTAACATTTTGATTATTAACCCAGTAGATTTATGGCTCACAATCTGTTCAAAATCCTGAGTTTCACATATCACAAGCATAATCATTGCATGACTCATTGATATGACAGTGTACTGGAACTCCTCCAACTATGATGAATTTAAACGGAATAGCCATGGTGTATATACTATTATAGTCATGTTACTGCAGTATAATGAAATAATAAATGTAACATTTAACATTCCAGAAACAGTAATGAACTGAGTAAGAACTTTCTTTTGTTTTTAAACAAACCTGAATCTTTTCCCTTTGTAGTTATGGTATTGGCCTTGTTATGTTCACCATGTTTTCTTTCTTAAGGTCTTTGCTACTCTTGTGGCATCATGCTCTCACAAAAATCCCACAAAGGCCTCTACTCCTGGACCTGGGTTCAATCTCTTTTCCCATGCATGTAAATACTTATTGGATATATATATGTGTTCAAACTCTCAGTATGAACCATTTCATTTTTCAGTGGCTGATTTGTCTTCCTTTGGGTCATATTTTCAGGTAGTCATAGCCACAACATTGCCAAACCCCTTATTTCCCCTCCATTTGTTTAAATATCACTCATTTTTATATGCAGGTCAGTTTTCAAGATAAGCTTTTTTAAAAGTTGCAAGATTTATACAATTATCAAGGGTGGTTGGTCCACGGGAGACACAGCTTTCCTCTGATCTGGGTTCAGTTTCTTGCTTGGCTACAGACTTCCCACATGATCACATGCAAGTCACCTCTGAGTGCAATGTAGACATACCCTTAATCTCTCTACCCACCTATGAAATGGGAATAATAATAATTATTCTCCTCCTCCCTCACTTTTGTCTGTCTCTCTATTTAGATTGTGAACTCTCTGGGCAGGGACTGTCTTACTATGCATATCTACAGTGCCTTGCACAATGGGGCTGCAATCTGAGCTGGAGCTTCTAGGTACTATTTGAATACAAGAAATAATAAATAATATTTATAATGCCTTTTAACTTTCTTTCTCTGTGTTGTATTTCCCCTGCTTCCCCTAATCCACAGGGTCTCTCACTATGGAGTTTTGGGCCCATGCTATTATTTTCTTCCTATAATTTGAAGCTAGACACAGTGGGTGATATCCTTTGTTGGTGTGAATCAGCATAGTGTCCTTGACATCAGTGACACTGTACCATGGAAATCAATTGAGCTATTCTGATTTGCACCAGCTGAAGATCTGGAAAAATAACTAAAATACTTCCTTTTGATGTAAAAAGAACAGGAGTACTTGTGGCACCTTAGAGACTAACAAATTTATTTGAGCATAAGCTTTCGTGGGCTATAGCCCACTTCATCAGATGCTGTAGCCCACGAAAGCTTATGCTCAAATAAATTTGTTAGTCTCTAAGGTGCCACAAGTACTCCTGTTCTTTTTACATCAAAAGGAAGTATTTTAGTTATTTTTCCAGATCTTCAGCTGGTGCAAATCAGAATAGCTCAATTGATTTCCATGGTACAGTGTCACTGATGTCAAGGACACTATGCTGATTCACACCAACAAAGGATATCACCCACTGTGTCTAGCTTCAAATTATAGGAAGAAAATAATAGCATGGGCCCAAAACTCCATAGTGAGAGACCCTGTGGATTAGGGGAAGCAGGGGAAATACAACACAGAGAAAGAAAGTTAAAAGGCATTATAAATATTATTTATTATTTCTTGTATTCAAATAGTACCTAGAAGCTCCAGCTCAGATTGCAGCCCCATTGTGCAAGGCACTGTAGATATGCATAGTAAGACAGTCCCTGCCCAGAGAGTTCACAATCTAAATAGAGAGACAGACAAAAGTGAGGGAGGAGGAGAATAATTATTATTATTCCCATTTCATAGGTGGGTAGAGAGATTAAGGGTATGTCTACATTGCACTCAGAGGTGACTTGCATGTGATCATGTGGGAAGTCTGTAGCCAAGCAAGAAACTGAACCCAGATCAGAGGAAAGCTGTGTCTCCCGTGGACCAACCACCCTTGATAATTGTATAAATCTTGCAACTTTTAAAAAAGCTTATCTTGAAAACTGACCTGCATATAAAAATGAGTGATATTTAAACAAATGGAGGGGAAATAAGGGGTTTGGCAATGTTGTGGCTATGACTACCTGAAAATATGACCCAAAGGAAGACAAATCAGCCACTGAAAAATGAAATGGTTCATACTGAGAGTTTGAACACATATATATATCCAATAAGTATTTACATGCATGGGAAAAGAGATTGAACCCAGGTCCAGGAGTAGAGGCCTTTGTGGGATTTTTGTGAGAGCATGATGCCACAAGAGTAGCAAAGACCTTAAGAAAGAAAACATGGTGAACATAACAAGGCCAATACCATAACTACAAAGGGAAAAGATTCAGGTTTGTTTAAAAACAAAAGAAAGTTCTTACTCAGTTCATTACTGTTTCTGGAATGTTAAATGTTACATTTATTATTTCATTATACTGCAGTAACATGACTATAATAGTATATACACCATGGCTATTCCGTTTAAATTCATCATAGTTGGAGGAGTTCCAGTACACTGTCATATCAATGAGTCATGCAANAACAGCTTCCTTCTGCTGAGCTGGAGCTGGGAGAGTCTTCCTGATATCAGAGAAATTCCCCAAATTCCATTTTGTATCCCTAGCTTCCATTTTAAATAGGCAAGAGTCACTCCACCATTAGAAACTGCAGGTCACATAGCACTACAAATAAAATTGGCAGGAACACTAAAGTAGGGGAAAGGTCAACAAATCATAACTCTGAGGTAAACAAGGGTTGCAGGCTAAAAATAGAACTGACAGTTTGGAGTGATTGGAATGTTTGGAAGGTGGGCAGTTGGCATGCATCCAAGAAAGATCTGACAGGAAGATATATTAGCAGAAGGGTCTAGAAAGTTCTGACAGGACAGTATAAGTTTGTGTGTCAGTGGGCAGCCGAGGGGTTAGGAGCTGACAATAAAAAAGCAGCAGAAGGACAGCGGCAGAGGGTGTCCTGCCCTGCCACTGGAATGCAGCCACACAGACTGGGACACAGAGGGAGAAAAGGCAGAGACCTGAGGAGAAGACAGCGAGGTCAGCAGACAGAGTAAGCCTGTCAGTCATAATCATAGTACAGTGCAATGTTAGTGTGCATATGTGTGTGCTTGTGTTAATAAAGATGTATGAATGTCTGTTAACTGTAAAAGGAATGTATATATGTAACATTTAAGAAACATTTAAAAGCTGCTGTTAGTGTCCCGTGGAAGATTGGCCATCTGAAGCAGGGATGCAGCCACTTAGAAGCATAGAAGTACGTTATTGCGGTTTAGGGTGCTCTTTAACTTGCGAGGGATTTGTGTTTTAGGTTATTATTGTATTAGGGATTGTTATTTGCACCAATAAAAAGGTGCCTTGTTTTGGAAAGACTATAGTTTTGTGTCAATCATTTATCGGAAGGCTGTATCTGTGTCTTCCAGGTATTTCCATAGCCATCCTGGAGACCCATACCTTAGGAGAACAGATTAGTTAATAAGTGGGCTGTTTTGAGGAAACCTTTGGTAAACCTGGGAGGGGGCAATAGGTGAGCTAATTTATGGGTACCCTAATTCTGTTTTCATGGTAACACTCCCATCCCCGAACAGCAGTTTCTTTTGCTTTACCATTTCCTTCTGGGATTACAGAACAATATTCCTTTTTCTATTGGTTACAATATTAACTACTTTGGACATGTTCAAAATATCATTTCCCACCACCATTTCCATTGCAATACAGTCCAACTCCTCTACTTTTAAGGGGCCCTCAGAATATTCCTACTCCCAATGCACTTTAGCTAAAGTGGAGGAGTTTTATATTTTCCCAGTCCCAGGAGTTCTACACCTTCACTCTGCAGCACATCAGACTCCTTCACCATAATTTCCCTGACCAGATAAATCTGGGCATGGTGTCTCTCCACCCTAGGCATTCTTTCTCATTCCCCTTGGCAACTTTGATAAATTCCATGTCCACCTGTAAGGGGTCAGACCTCACAAAATTAATCAGGGGTCCCCCTGGCTCCTCTGTCTTAATGACAGCAGCATTAACCTGGGCTGGATGGGGTGTGGACTTAGTTTCTTTTAGCTTAGGTCAAGTGTTTCTCATGCTCAGTTGAGTCACACAGGTAGCACCTTCTTGCACCATTCTCTTGTACATGGGGCTGAAAGTGAGATTTCCCAAGATGGGATCTATTTTGGGGAGATGGGTGCCTAGGCTCCTAAACACACTCCTTTTTACCAGGGGCAAAACAGGCTCCCCTCCTTACACTGGGTTTCTGCCCCTCTCTTTGAACTCACTGGATGCTCTAGCTGGCACATAGGCACCAGCAAGATCTGCTGATTTTTGGACAGAATCCAGTGGTTTATCCCAAATAGCTTGTCTGATCTCTTCAGAGCATAAGCATAGGAACTGTTCCGGTGTGAAAATATCAGTCAACTAGTCATAATTGTCTGCCCCTTTCCCCTTGGCCCATTTTCTTATCAAATCACACAATTTATACACATTAATTTAATGTTTTCCCCAATAGCTTAGTAATTAGTGTTGGGACTTTCTTATCCTCTGGAATTTTATTGTGATGGAGTGGAGGGTTTAGGCAGCCAGGTGGGCCCAATTAAGTCCACAGTCTGCACCTGGAGGAGGAGCCAGGGAGCAGGGAATCGATTGGAAGCAGGCTCAGCTGGAGGGGCCTATATAAAGCCCAGGAGCTGAGCACAGAAGGGGAACCCCCCAGGGAAGTAGACTGCTGTCACTCCCTGGGAGGAGAGAGGTGTGTTAGGGGCTAGAGATACTAAAGTCCACAGATACTCCCTGAGAGGAGGGAGTTGGGAAGGTGGTGACCCCAGAGTGGGGGGAAGCCAGGAAGGTAGGAAAAGGCTCAGGTGGAAAACAGCAAGGTAGAACAGTGCAGGCCTTGGCTGCTGACTGGCGGGCCCCTAAGCTGGAACCTGGAGTAGAGGGTGGGCCAGGGTTCTCCTACCAGCCACTGGAGGAGTGACATGATTGGAGCAGAACAAGGAAGACTGCCATTTGTATGGAGGGAGTTTGATACTCCACCCCCAGAAAGGGCATACGTAGGGTGACCCAGCTGGAGGGCAAAGTCATGAAGAGGAGGCTGTAGTTCCTGGAGAGACGGGGTGGGGGATGCAGGGCAAGACAGGATGGGTTAAGACCCTGCCAGAGGAGGGTGCAATGCCTGGCAGAGCTAATCTCCAGAATGATCAGGAGAAGGTGCCACTTGCACTGAGTGGACCCTGTGACAATTTGTGGAGCATGTGGGCACACATTTGCCCCTGATACAAGGGAAGTTTAAGAGACTCTGGTGGACTGTGAAGGACTACATAAAGTGGCCACTCCCAATACAAGGAGAGCATAGAGAACCATAATAGAAAAGAAGGAAAAGAGACAAGGGAGCTACAGTATGTGGAAGCCTTTTTTGTGGAGGGCACTTATGGCATCCCAGCAGAGGGGGACTGACAAACAGCTGGGATGGCTTCATGCCCTGCTGTGGCAGGTGCTGAAGAACCAGCAGAGAAAATGGGAGGTACATTGGTAGCTGCAGAATTATTTGGTGCACCTGGCCGAACAGCAGCTGGCTCTAGTTGAGGTTCTGAGGGAAGAAACTAGCAAAGGCTGCAGAGAGCGAGGTACATAAGAACGGCCGTACCAGGTCAGACCAAAGGTCCATCTAGCTCAGTATCCTGTCTACCGACTGTGGCCAATGCCAGGTGCCCCAGAGGGAGTGAACCTAAC
>QXTE01000139.1:0-50711 GCA_003942145.1 Platysternon megacephalum
CTATAAAACCGACTTCTATAAATTCGACCTAATTTCGTAGTGTAGACATACCCCAAGAGATGACAAAGCAGTTCTGCATGTGGCCAGCAAGGGGCACTCTGAAACCAGAGCACAGCGGCTTCCCCAGCTGAATGAACACAGCACCGCACTGACACCTTGTTGCCCCCATTCTGGGACTCAGAGATCCTCTCCCACCCCAGGCACCTGGGGAGGTAGCTCAGAGCAGTATCATACACAGCTTCCACCATTTGCAGGCCACAGCTAAGTCTGCCAGTGAGCGTCTCAATGCAGAGTTAGCCCCTGCCTGTCTCTTTTGTGGCTGGATGAAATCATTACAGCTCTTCCCACTGCACTGAACTCTGATCCCTCCATCGGGGGCCTCTTCACTAATGTACTCACGAGCACACGTACGAGGACTAAAACCATCTCCTCTGTGTCGTTCACTTACTGAGAACTTCCAGCAGGATTCTCCTGGCTTCGCTTTCTACCATATTGATGGTTGCCACATAGATCCCATTGTCTGTCTCTTGCACATTTTCCAGCAAGAGGGATCCATTGGCTGGATAGAAAATGACTCTGCCTCCAGAGGGTGCATGGGCAGTTGGATCTGGTGAACCTTCGTGGTACTGCACAATGAAGTGGGACGCGGTGCTATTTAGATATTCCCACTGCAGGAATTTCATCCCCTTTACGTTGTCTGGTGCAGGCAGGAGCACCGAGGATCCCACAGCTGCAGCTTTTCTCTCTAGGGTTCCCTCTGCTTCAGCTGCCCCTTGGGAAATCAGCAACAGCACTGGGCAGAAAGGGAAGAGAAGCCAGGGATGAAAAAGCCTGCAAGTTTTATGCACAAGAGGCCTGTTTAAAGACCCCCAGGGAATACAACGATCATGCCAGGGGGACATGCTGCACCACTGTACGTACGAGTTGCTAGTTGAGAGCATTTATAAATGGTTCATAACCGCTAACATATTCCCAGCTGTCACCCATACTCCCCTCTTGTGAGAGTGTGAAAAAACGGAATGCCCTCCATGGGAGCTGTGGGCGCTCGGCACCTCCGCAAACCAAAGCATTTTCATGCAGGTGCTTGTCGGGGGGAAGTCCCCTGAGAGTCTTTTCCAGCCTCAGTTACTGAGCACCATGCCACCAGGTGTACTTCACCACCAGCGTGCTTTATTACATCCCTTCCACAGGCCGCAGCCTGCAGTGTTATATACATACTAGTTACAAGCCAGTTTCCCCCCCTTGCTTTGGGAAAAGGGCACAGCAACATTATTGACACCAGCCAGCCCTGCCTTCCTTCAGGCTCCCTCCTCTCCTCCCCAGCACTGCCATCCGGTTTGCTAATACAGTCCTGGCTGATGGGACTACTTCCGCCCTATCAGGCCTCAGCTATATCTCTACTCAGTTAATTGGCACCCTCGGCCAACTGCCTGTCTTCCAGTCAGGTCCCCGTTACCGTATACCGGTGGGGATTTGAGCGACAGGCAGCCGGGTCAGCTCCTAGCTCAGCACTCCCCATTACAGTGTCTAAAGACAGAGGTAGGTGCCTAGCCTTACGCGCTGAAATTTGAAAATGATGGTGTAAGTGACTTGGCCAGTGCCAGACAGTGACTGACAGGCACTTGATCAACACTTAGGATGTTTTCCCTGGGTATTTATGAGTCTCTTTCCTTTTTTTAAGCATTTTTAACCCATTCCTACACATAGAAGAGGCTTATTTCCAACCTGTGCCTGTTTTCCCAGCTCATTCCAACAGCTGGGCATATGTTTGTGCTGGACCCTCTTTTTGTTCATTCCCCGGTGAACTGAATGTGTGCCTGTTGTTCCCTGTGCCCCCAGTCCTTTCACATCATGGCCTGTAGCACATTTAGGGTTAGACCTGGTTGAAAAATGGTCCCCAAAATCATGAAAAATTCTATTTTTAAAAGATGTTTGGATCCAGGGACAACAGTGGGCTGGGAAAACTTGCTGCTGTTGCCTTAATCCTGCTGCATCTGAGGTCCTGGGGTTTTCAAGGAGTGGGCGGGGGGGAATTCAGATTTGCATGATTTTCCAGCAAGGGTGGAAGACATGCCAAGGCCTTGAAGTGGAGCATTTTTCTTACTTTGCTTTAAGAGCTAACATTGTTTGCTGTGACAGTTCATGGTGTGGCATTTTTTAGGATGCTGAGTAGGGATGATCACTAAGGAGCTGGAAAGGAGAACATTAGATATTTAACATATAAGCCAGATGCTCAGCTGGTGTAAATGAAACCTTGTTGACTTCAATAGAGCTGTGTCCATGTACACCAGCAGAGGGTCTGGTTTGCTAGGAATTTTCAAGCAGGGAAGAAGGGGATCATTAGTAGAACCCCCTGTGGCTGTGGAGACAATGGCCAAAATCAAATCCCCTGGCACAGATGATATCATGGAAACATGCTTTCATCCTGAATACACATGGCCCCAAAACAGCTGTTGTTTTGTATCCAGATGGTATGTAGTCTACCCAAATTAAACATTTATATTGTGGGACACTGATGGCCAGATCCTCAGCTGGTGTTAATTGATTCATTACTTTACTGCATCCAGGTTGAATTTAAGCTGGGATTGTGCTGCCCAATCCCCCAGTGCACTTAAAGCCATTCGGATTCACGCACAATCCTTCTATTCCGAGGGGCATCGGTTCATGATAACTCTATTTCCTGGCACCTGATTAGCTTTTAAACCAAAACAAGACTTTGCCCCTTATTCCTTGGTTACTTAATTTCCTTAATAGCCTTGCATAGTAGGTGGGAACATATAAAGAGTGTTTTGAAATTCCAAGTAAATTATTTCCATTGGATCATTTTTAGTAATTTTAGTAACTTTAAAAAATATCTAACAGGTTCTTCATATATGCCTGGATCTCCTGGTGGTAGCAATGAGAGATTTGTGCATAGAAAGAAAGCAAAATATTTGAGTTGAGAGGCATCCTTTGGCTCGAAGAGAAGTATTGATTATTATAGTCTCAGTGATTTTTTATTATTATTATTATAGTACATGAACATAATGAACATTAGTATTCGGTTTAACACAAGATAAGATAAACTGGTTAATTATTTGCAGCTTTTATGGCTGTAATATCCAAGGTCCATCATATAGACTCCCAGACACAGCACACTAGCTGTGTGGCATTTTAAACAGGTGCTTTCAGCAACAAGCATAACACTGATATCAAAACACCTCTCTGCTGCTTTAGGTGCTGATCCTGCAAAGACTTATGCTTGGGTTTAAGATTAGGCATGTGAATAATCCCACTGAATTCAATTTGCATGCATATAAATCGAACACTTGTGTAAGACTTAGCAGGATTAGGGTATAGTTTTGTACAGACCAACTCTCCTTGTGCTCCAGCTCATTCTATCTTTGAACAGAGCAGCAGAAGTTCTTAGCTATTTGTCCTTGCTTGTCCCAGCAAATAAATTCGCTGGCCCAATAACTAGGAGCCTGATCCCGTCAATAGCCTTTTAAAATAAACACACATATAAAATAAAATTGAGGGCCACATCCTCAACTGGTGCAAACTGGCATAGCTCCAAAGGCGTCAAAGGGAGTCCACTAATTTACACCATCTGAGGGTCTGGCGCAGTGTTGAGCCCATTGGAGCTGCACCCGAGGACGGCCCAGCGCAGAGACACTTTACCTGAAAAGAATGTGCAGCTTTTCCTGAGTAACTCCGGGAAGAGGCAGATCAGCATCTGTTGGGGGAAAAAACAGTTTAAACTGCGTTGGCTTTAAAGTAATAACCCATGCAAAAGTCAAAAGAAATTTTAAGGCAACCGCAGCAGATGCCAGCAAACAATAGGACTATAATTTATACATAGAGTGAGATTTCCAGAGTCACATAAAGGGTTTAGATGGCCAGATCCCCTTAATTTGGGTGTCTGAAAATCTCAGCCTAAATACAACCCCAGACCCCAACTGATTTAGCCTATTTCCACACCCCTCCCTCAAGTCATAACTTACTGTTTTCCTCCTGTCTTCTCCTCTCCTCTCCTCTCTCCCGTCTTTCTCTTCGTCTTGCAGTGGAGCACTAGACCTGCAGACTTGTGGCTTGTTCTCTGATTTCCAACGCCCAGCCTTAGCATTGTGTGTTTCTCTGCACTGACTCAAACAACAGTGCTGCCAGGAAGCAGGGAGGGGAAGCAAGGGGCTCCAGACTCAATGCGAGGCAAAGGGCCTGATAGCTATCGGGATCCTGGGGATGGGGTGGGAGCAGAGCTGCATGATCACGGGTGAAGAATATGTAGGGGGGCAAATCCCACTTCCCCCAAAGAATAATTTGGGAAAACCCTGAATCTTAGTGGAGATTTCCTCCCTCCAGGCTGATTTTCACAGGTATCTCCAGGGGAGTGGCCTGTGCACTTTATGGGCTAAATCTCTACAGAACCAATTTTATCAATGAAGTCTCTCACACTGATAGCACAGAAGAGTTAGGGTGTCTAGTCGGGTAGCTGATAGTAGGGTATACACAGGGGAACTGGATGAACCTTTGCTTGATTCAGTTCTACAGTCTCAATTCTATGCCCAAACAGAGGAATGTGACCCAGTCCAGATTATTCAATTTGGTCAAAGATCAACATGAAGATACACAAATAAGGAACTTTTTATTGAATGAGGTTATATGACTGGTTGTCTGCGATAGCAGGAGACGGGACTCAATGACCCAGGAGGTCCCTTCCAGTCCTATGTTTATGAGAAGAGCTCTCCAACTGGAGCAGAGGTGAATTTGCCTAATCCCACCACAACGTTTGTGGAAGGTACTGCAGAGATACCTTTTTGATTGCACAGAACAGACAGAACTCAAAGCCAACCTGCCAACCAGACTAGACCCTTGACTTCTCTTCCATGCTAGACACCAAAGACTCCCAAGTGATATTTGCTCTCTGCAGGTACCTTTCTTTACTATTTGACTGTGCAGACTGACATAGGCAAGATATGATTGAGAGTCACAGATGTGATCACACTTCCAGGACATGGGGCAGAATGTAGCTTACATTAATCCTACTGCAGCATTTTCTTTTTTCCTAAAGAAAGGGAAAGAAGCAATGGAGAGGAGGAATGGGTTTGCCTGAATCATCCATGTCTCTGCAGAACAGAACACGAGGGGTTAAAGTGAGGTAAAATAGTATTGAAGGTTAGAGCCCTGCAGAAGAGCTCTGAGAGAAACATCCCTCCATGAGTGGGAGCTTGTATACACTAGAAATTGTATCACTTTAACTATATTGATATAGTTGGAGCAATACACTTCCCCTAGTGTGGATGCAGTTATATCTGAATAAAAGTGGGGAATTGCTATATGGGGAATATGCCATATGGGGAATTGCTATACTGGCATGAGACTTAGCCTATACTGTACTACTGAGTTTTACTGGCATAGCTATGTCATCTAGCAGTGGGAGAAAAAATCACACCCCTTTGCCAACATAGCTATGCTGGCAAAATCCCCAGTGGGCACAACCATGGTGACAGAAGAGTGCCTCTGTCAGCTTAGCTAATGTTATTTGGGGAAGTGATTTAGCTCGGCTGGCAGAAAAACTCCTTCAGCCATCTTACACTGCTTCTCCAGTAGGGGGCTTGGCCAGCATAGTGATACCGGTATAACTGTGCCAGCAGAACATTTGTAGTGTAGACAAGCCCTCAGTCACCTTTATACCAGTAAAACTGCACCCAGCACTAAGGGATTGTACTGCTTTAACAATGATTTCAGTAAAAACGTCATACCCCTAACTGACATAGTTTACCAATAAAACTTTTACGTGTAGACTAGGCCATGTCTACACTAGGAATACTTTGCCAGTATAGTTATATCTATATACTATGCCAGCAAAGGGCTCCTAGAGTAGACGCAGCTTATGTTGGCAAAACTGCACTTTTACTTATATAGTTTATTCCTCCCATCCTTGAGTAAAACAAGCAGAATGGGTAAAAGTGCAGCTTGCTGGTATAACTGCATCTACATTAGGGGTTCTGCTGACAGCTGTGTCAGTCAGGGATCACACCTGCTCACATTCCCTAAATAGCTGTCACAGTGGAAGTCTGTATTGTAGCCAGGGCTTTAGACCAGTGGTTCCCAAACTTGTTCCGCCGCTTGTGCAGGGAAAGCCCCTGGCGGGCCGGGCCGGTTTGTTTACCTGCCGCATCTGCAGGTTTGGCCGATCGCTGCTGGAAGTGGCGTGGGCCGAGGGATGTGCGTGCCTGGAGCAGCGAACCGCGGCCACTGGGAGCCGCAATCGGCCGAACCTGCGGACGCGGCAGGTAAACAAACCAGCCCGGCCCGCCAGGGCTTTCCCTGCACAAGCGGCGGAACAAGTTTGGGAACCACTGCTTTAGAGTAACTCATATTCTCACTTTCCCACTGTTCTGTCTCCGATCCCTTAGACTGAAAGGCTTTTTCTTTCACTGTTCTTCATTTTTTTTTCCAATACAAAAGAAATTCTGGCTCTCTGCTCCTGTGTGTTTTGCTCTGGATACTTATTAGTTATGGATGTATGTACTTGTATCCAAACATGGTAACTGAAACAATTGTTCAAATGTGTTCCAGGGGAATTTTACCCTGTTTTGGGACAATTAAAAATTAAAGCCCATTGCAGTGAGTACAGTCTACATTTTAAGACTCAGCATCCAAGAAGCTGTCTGATGCCACCAAACAGGAAAGAAACACGGCAAAAGGTAGCCCTGCAAACTCCAATGATTATCCCATGGCTGATTCACAATTTTCAAAAGTAGCTAGTCTCTGTACATATCTCTCAGCCACTTTCCTGGCCTAACTGCAGGTGCAGTACATGGACTTATACAAGACAGGAAAAACTAATGTGGGATTCCAACTTTTGTCTTTCATAAAAAAACATTACAGAGCAAACTCCCTGTTCTGCAGGTGGATACTATATTTTTTTCTGAAAACGATTCGTTTACATATTGCCAGAAATTCCTCTGAAAAGAATTTGCCATGTGTTTAGCAAGGGTCCATGTACTCAATGTAAGAGGAGTGGTTTCCATACACAACTCCTGATTTCATTGCTCAGCTGGATCATTTCCATTCATTGTGTCCATTTGGTTCCTTCTTCTGATTTTAAAAGGGAAAGTTTCAAAGGATGCTGTCAGCTTGAATTTTTGAGTGACTAATTTGTAAAGTGTTTTGAAATCTACTGATGACAAGAGCTATACAAGGGCTAAGTATTATTATTATTAATTAATTAATTAACAATTTTATATATATATATATATATATATATCTAAAATAACCTGCTAAGTAGCCTGCTACAGTTCAGTACAACTGCATCTGTATTCCTCCTCAGTGGTCCACCAAGGACTTCCACTCTGGACTCCCGGCTCCTGAGCTGTTACCTTTATTGGGCCCATGTCTATCTACCTCCTGGCCTGTTTTTTTCCAGGGTGTAGAGTTCTCTGCCTACACTGTGATATCTCCAGCAAGCCAGACTGCCCAAACGTCAGTGTCTGCACTTAACTTTCTCTCTGAGAGCTCTGAACAGTGGGATTGCCAGCAGTTATAAGTTACCACACAGCTCTTTATAGGCAAGTACATTTATTCTTAAGGTGAAAGCATTACATAGAAAACACATTTAAAACAATAAAAGTTCCTATACACACACTAGAAACTTACCAGAGGTCACCATTCAGTCTTCTGGGGCCTCAGTAGGCAACACTTCCCTGGCAGGTTTGGGGCTCCCCTTGGACAGAAGGTCCTGTCCATTTGCCATATGAGAAAAGAAGCCCTGAGTCAATTTAAACTCAGGGTATTTAGCCAAGAAACGTTTCTTTGTCTGTTGGTCTCTGGAGAATCCAGTTTGAACCCAATATTTTTGAGCCTCTCCAGATGGGGTACTTGTCTGGAGGTGCTACAAGCTGAGTAAATTTGCCTAGTCACCCCCACTGTTCTTTGATCCTGGAGGAACTGTGGTCACCTTCCCCCATGGAATTATATACAGTCCCTGGCCACCAATGATACACAAACTTCATAAAGTAAGATCACTCCCACAGATATTGCAAGTCATTGTCATAGCTAGAGCCCTATCAAATTCATGGTCCATTTTGGTCAATTTCACAGTCATAGGATTTTAAAATAGTAAATTTCATGATTTCAGATATTTAAATCTGAAATGTCATGGTGTTGTAACTGTAGGGGTCCTGACCCAAAAGGGGGTTGCAAGGTTATTGTAGCGGGGGTCATGGTATTGTCACCCTTACTTCTGGGCTGCTGGTGGTGGCGGTGCTGCCTTCAGAGCTGGGTGCCCACCCAACTCTGAAGGCAGCACAGAAGTAAGGGTGGCAATACTGTGACCCCACTACAATAACCTTGTAATTGCCCTCCCATGACCCTTTTATGGGTCATGACCCCCAGTTTGAGAAAGGCTGGTCTCCCCTGTGAAATCAGTATAGGATAAAAGTACACAAAGGATCAGATTTCATGGGTGAGACCAGATTTTATGGTCCATGATGCATTTTTCACAGCGGTGAATTTGGTAGGGACCTAGTCATATCTGTCACACACCCTTTAAACAGTATGTCCTGAAATTCTCTTCAAAACTGTTTAAAGGGTTTTGCTGCTCTGCTTTTTAAGTATCTTTGGGGTGGCTGAAAGCTACATGCTAAGCTAGGGAACCCTCCCTTTCCTTCCCCTCTGCATGCCTGTTTGCTGCTTGCCTCCTCTACAGTTTCAGTTTTGCTTAGGTTGTTGCTGGTAAAGTTTTTTCTTTCGGAGCCTGAGGAAGAACGCACACGTGAGCTACCCCAGAGTAGTACATGTCATCATGCTAGTGCATGAGACAGGAAGTACAGTCCACTATTAAAAAACACCAGTGAAACTGACAACAGAAAAGGCTGCAAACACACAAACTGAAAAATTAAAAGTGATAGAAAATGTTTTCCAGTCTTTTTCATTGACAGCTGTCTTAGTTGTTATTTGTAACAGTTGTAGGTAGAAATTATTCAGATGACCACATGATTTTTCAAGTTGTGGATGTCCCTTTAACTTTGGAGGCCCAGATTCAGCAAATACTCCCTCCCCATCTCAGTAGGGGACATAAGAACATGAGAACATAAGAATGGCCATACTGGGTGTGACGTTATCTGATTAAAATATGACCATATAGATCATTGTTGCAACCACTGTTATATATTTGCAACAAATCTTGTACAAAATGCAGCATGTAAGATGTCTATGAAAAGGTTATGATTTGCTGGTTATAATTATGCTATCTGTATGCATGTATCATTTTTGTATTTGAAGTTATGAGTATTGGTGCTATACCTACCTGGATTTCAAATGTTTGCTCCTGGGGTAACTAACAAGGTAATTAGCCAGCACATCTTGGAGGGACTATTCAAATTAAGTGGCTCATCAAGAAATACTTAATGGACAATGGACCATGGGAGACGCCCATCTACATTGAATGGACTGTCCTGCAGACGTGCTATTTGAGGTATAGGTAATGGCTTCTACTGTGTCCAAACCTTCATGCATGGACATGTGATTTGACCATGTGACTCCAAACACTATCTTGTCCCCTGTAATTTCCCACTAGCTGTGCTGAGGGCTTTGTTTGAAACAATGGGTTCCCTCCACATGGCAGAAGATATAAAAGGCCCTGGAAACCCCTCCATTTTGCCTCTTTCCTGCTCCAGCCTCTTTTCTGCTCAAGCCTCTGGAATATGAATTTATACTAATGGGAGCTGACTCTCACCTTTCTTTCTTTCTTTCTTTCTTTCTTTCTTTCTTTCTTTCTTTCTTTCTTTCTTTCTTTCTTTCTTTCTTTCTATGAATAAACCTTTAGATTTTAGATACTAAAGAATTGGCATCAGCGTGATTTTTGGGTAAGATCTGAGTTATATATTGACCTGGGTGTGTGGCTGGTCCTTTGGTATCACAAGAACCTTTTATTTGAGATTGGTTTTAAAGAACCACGCATCTCTAAATCCAGTGTTTTTGGTGGTGATATAAGAACTGGAATGCCAAAGGAAACTGCTTTTATGACTTCTTGTTAGCCAGTGTGGTGAAACAGAAGTTTACTTTTGTTGCTGGTTTGGTATATCTTATGGAAGAATAACCACCAGTTTTGGGTTGTGTTTGCCCTATTTCTCAGCAGTTTGCCTGAATTTGGCATCCTCAGCTGTGACCCACTGAGGCACGGTTACACTGGGTCAGACCAATGGTCCATCTAGTGCAGAATCCTGTCATTTGACAGTGGTCAATGCCAGATGCTTCAGAGGGAATGAACAGAACAGGAAAATTATCAAGTGATCCATCCCTGTTGTCCACTCCCAGCTAATGGCACTCAGAGCATGGTGTTGCATCGCTGACAGTAGCGGCGCCAGCTCTTCTGGTGCCCTAGGCGGCGGAAGGTCCCGCCCCCGAAATGCCGCCCCCAACAGCGGTGGCGGAAGGTCCCGCCCCCAAAATTGAATGGACGGCCGGGGCGCCGGCGCCCCCCAAATAGCAGCACCCTAGGCGACCGCCTAGGTCGCCTAATGGGTTGCGCCGGCCCTGATCGCTGATCATCTTGACTAATAGCCATTGATGGACTTATCCTCCATGAACTTATCTAGTTCTTTTTTAAACCTAGTTATAGTTTTGGCCTTTACAACATCCCCTAGCAACAAATAACTTCCTTTTGTTTGTTTTAAACCTGCTGCTTATTAATTTAATTGGGTCACCCCTGGTTTTTATGGTATGTGAAGGAGTTAATAACACTTCTGTATTCACTTTCTCCACACCAGTCAAGATTTTATAGACCTCTTAGTCATCTCTTTTCCAGGCTGAAAAGTCCCAGTCTTTTTAATCTTTCCTCATACGGCAGCTGTTCCAAACCCCAATCATTTTTGTTGCCCTTCACTTGTTGCCCTTCACATTTTCCAATTTTAATATATCTTTTTTGAGATGGATCGACCAGAACTGCATACAGTATTCAAGGTGTGGGTGTACCATAGATTTTTATAGAGGCATTATGATATTTTATGTTTTATTATCTAGTCCTTTCCAAATGGTCCCTAACAGTCTTTTAGTTTTTTTGACTGCCGTTGCACATTGAGCAGATGTTTTCAGAGAACTATCAACAATGACTCCAAGGTCTCTTTCTTGAGTGGTAACAGCTAATTTAGACCCTATCATTTTGTAAATATAGTTGGGATTATGTTTTTCAATGTGCATTACTTTAATTTATTAACATTGAATTTCATCTGCCATTTTGTTGCCCAGCCAACCAGTTTTGTGAGATCCTTTTGTAGCTCTTCGCAGTCTGCTTTGGACTTAACTATCTTGAGTAGTTTTGTATAATCTGCAAATTTTGCCACCACACAGTTACCTGCTTTTTCCAGATCATTTATGAATATGTTGAACAACACTGGTCCCAGTACAGACCCATGGGGGTCATCACTATTTATCTCTCTCCATTCTGAAATCTGACCATTTATTCCTACCCTTTGTTTCCTATCTTTTAACCAGTTACTGGTCCATGAGAGAACCTTCCCTCCAATCCCATGACAGCTTACTTTGCTTAAGAGCCTTTGGTGAGGGACCTTGTCAAAGGCTTTCTGAAAGTCTAAGTACACTCTATCCACTGGATCTCCCTTGTCCACATTTGTTGACCCCTCAAAGAATTCTAGTAGATTGGCGAGACATGATTTCCCTTTATAAAAGCCATGTTGACTCTTCCCCAACAAATAGTGTTCATCTATGTGTCTGATCATTCTGTTCTTTATTATAGTTTCCATCAATTTGCCTGGTACTGAAGTTAGACTTAACGGTCTGTGTGATAGGGCCCTCAGTGGCCGGGGAGCCTAGTGGCTAGATCGTTGGTTAGGGGGGCTGTAGGGGGACTTGACCCCTTCTTCTCTCTCAGGTCCTGGCCCAGGGTCCTGTGTCACTCAACCCCTAAACAGGGCAGATGGATCTTTCTCCTAGCCGTGGGGGGTGGGGTGTTCAGGGCCTGTTTTCCTGGCCTGCTTCCTATGCAAGTCCTTTTAGTTTGGGGTATGGCCCCGCTAGTCCAGTTAGGATGACCAGATAGCAAGTGTGAAAAATTGGGACGGGGGTGGAGGGTAATGGAAGACTATATAATAAAAAGACCCCAAAATCGGTACTGTCCCTATAAAATCGGGACATCTGGTCACCCTAAGTCCAGTTTCCCCACAGTTGGGGCTTATCTGTAGATTCCCCTTGGCAGGGGAAGATTTACTTGCCTCCAGTGGCTGCGTTGGCAGGGAGGCAGGCTGCTGGTCTGTGCCTTCAGGCAGACATACAGAGAGCTCCTGCCTCTTCGCCAGTCAGCCCCTGACTGAGCCAGATTTCCTTCTTTTCTCCCCCCTTCCAGGCCTGACATTGGCTGCAGGTATAACGGGGCGGGGCTAGCTGAACCCACAGGTGTTCTTTAACCTCTGCTGTGCCTGGCAGCAGTCTCTCTGCTCCTTCACAATTGCCAGGATCACCTCTGGAGCCCTTTTTAAAAAATTGGCATCACATTAGCTATCCTGCAGTCATCTGGTACAGAAACTGATTCAAGCGACAGGTTACATACCACAGTTAGTAGTTCTGCAATTTCACATGTGAGTTCCTTCAGACTATTCATTTGCTTCAAGTTAGGTACATGTTTTAGGCACCTTGCTGTAAAAGAGCCTAATTTGCACTTTTCTGTTTGATTCCTGTTCTCCTCTAGCACAGACAGCCCTGTCCCATCTATCCCTGTCCACATTCCCAAGGACACGAAGGGATGAAAATTGAACTGTATTACCAACTCCAAACATTCAAAAATCCTAAAAAGGGATAGAAATCTTGAGATGAATAATAATAATAATACATTTGGAGTTTTTTTATTGACTTTATGGGTTTTTATCCTTTAAGTTGCACTAGGGTCACTTTTTGTGCACAACCCTGAGAGCTAGAAACTTTCTTTCTAAAAAGCTGAGATTCTTCTGCATTCACATGACTCCAGGAGCTGGGGCTTTAAGATATACACCAAATATTGTGACTGCTGCGATCAAATCATGAACATTAGCAACATACAGATATGTCCCTTAGAAAGCTGTCCCTTCAGCTGAAAAAAGGAAACCACTTCTTTTATATTTAACCAGTGCTTCACAATGGCAGGCGTACAGTTCACTGAACAAAGAATATGCTGTATGGAATGACTGATTGCTGTTCTTGATGCATAATGAATATTCCAGGCATTCAGAGCTCTGCTAGAACTGATGCCTCCATAGGGGTATGGGAGCAGAAGTCACTTTAGTTCCTGAGGTATCCAGCTTAAAAACATGCAACACTTCTTGTGCTCAAAATTGGGAATCTAGCGCATCCTGGAGATCACAACAGTTCTTCAGTTTTAGTCCATTCAAACTCTACATATTTAAAATACATTTTCCTTGGGCCTGGGAAATCTGTGAAATTGTCTGGGCAGTTCTGGGTGATTTCAGGGACTGGGCATCATGGGACCTCAGTCCTTCCTTACTGTCTCCAGTTTCCATGTTTCCGAAAAGGAACAATTCCTTTGTTTCCAACAGAACCACCAATCACATGGCTTCAGTAATGGAATAGCACGTACTTCTCACTCCCCAAACCTGCTGCTGTCAGTGTCAGGCTAGGTTATTGTCCAGAGAAGCCGATGGTTGCATACTCAGTCTGTGGCTCTGATCTGGTCAAAGGATGTTCTTGGGTTTCGCTAGTGTTCATGTAAGTGCTTTGTAAATGCAGAGTACTTTCCACAAGGGAGTCCTCAGGATTCTGGACCTACAGCGAAAATCAATATAAAGATGAGTCTCTGAGGCACGTGAGTTGGTCTGGATAAAAGGAGATCACATGAGCTCTGCCTATGGAAAGTAGGGAATGGTGGGCTATTTGATGTTTGCTTACCACTACCGTGGAGACTAAGCTGAGTGGCTTATAATGGATTGTGCTCTCTTTAAATAATTACTTTAAATCATGTAAAGCAGTAGGTGGTTTAGTGATGCATTTCTAAATGAATAAGTATCTGGAAGAATGAAGTTCAGTCTTGTGGACTCTGAGTCTTGGTTCAGGCTGGGAAGAGGGAAGGACAAAGATCGGGGAGACATGAGTGGAGGCAATGGGGGTAGAGGTTCCCCTTCTTCAAACTGTAAAGCACTGAAGGAATGAGTAGAACTCCAGGGGGCTTAGCAAACAGGGGAGGGTTCAGGCTGGGCTGTTTGTTTTTTAAAATGAAGCACTTTGTCCACCCCAGCAGCAGGCAGCTTGTTACAAGCAGCAGAGTGTGTGAGAAAGAGAGCACAACAAGAGCACAGAATGGAGCGTGTTGCAAACCATGCACAGTTACAAGGAAAACCACACAGACTTTCAGCGGGTGGGAGTAGCAGCCGGGCCCGTCAGGTGGAGCCGGGCTGAGGAATGAGGAAGTCTCTAATGCTGTAGCACAGGCCTGAGTCAGGGACCAGAGTGCAGGGAGCAGATGGGGAAGCACAAAAACTATTTAATGTTGGAGCACAGGGCTGAGTTGGAGAACAGGGAGTGGGTGATGATATGCAGGGGAGTGGAGAGGGGGAGGAGAAGAGGGAAGCAGAGGAGCAGGCAGCATCAAAGAGCAGATCTGATCTGACCCACTTTCCTTCCTCCTCACTTTCAATTTTTTACACGAATTTCTGTTATTTCCTTTTCTCAGCCTTTGGCCTCTTTGTTCTTGTCCCTCTGACGTCCGCAGGAAGCAGAGTTTCTGGTTTGGGTTTAGCACAGTAGATTTGCTGGAGCTCAGCTCTGGTGAGCTCCGTCTCGCTTTGATCACTGATTCTGAGAGAAGGGCTGTGGGTTTGATGCTGAGGCGCACAACATCCACAGCTTCAACCAATACACTTCAGTGCAATGAGAATGAGTGATGCTCTCCCCCTGGCCCGCCTCTCCCCACTTTAGAACCTCAGCCTACAGCTGTGGTGCTTTGGAGTTTGGGGAAGGTGATAGGAAGGAAACCTTGTCCCCAGACTATTCCCTACTGCTTATAGTTCAGATATTAGTGTCTATGAGCTCCATTTAACGGATGCCCAGAATTAGTATTATCCATTAACGCATTGAGCCAGTATTCTGCTCCCAGACCAGGGACAGGGAAAGTTTTCAAACTCCTCAGTAGGCCTTCAACCCTTAAAAGGACAGGGTGCAGGTAAATACAACCCTGACATTCCTTTACGAGTGCAACACCAGCCATCAATTAAGATTGCCTCTTTCCGTATGAGCACACATGCTATTCTATAGATCCAACCAGACTATCTGATGGAAGAGCAGGTTTCATTGAAGTCTGGGTCTACTCTGAAGAGTGGCACTGCGAGTATAAGTTGGCCTACAAAACCTGTATCACCAGTGATGATGCATGTGATGGAAAGAGCCTAACTTGATTCTCAGAGCCAGCTGTGAGTTTGCTGGGCTGGGAGTTAGGAAAGTTATCTTCTTCCCTGTGAGCTGAGCACATCCGATAAAGAAATTCTCAAGACATGATCAAAATGGGACCCCTCAACTCCATTTCCACAGAGTTAATTTTCCAAATGTAACCACACATAAATGTTCCGGCCACAAAAAGAAATTCCCCCATGTGGTTACTATTCAGCTAGAACCACATCCTACTTTCTGTCTTCTCACAAGGTGTGGGTTTATTTTCCACCCACATGTACCAGGTCATAGTTTTATTATTTCTTACCTGCTCTTGCTTAATAATTCTGGTTGTTTGTGATCCAGCTGCACCTGGAAAATTCACTTTAATAGTTAGTTTGATAAAAAATATCAAAATGGCGATCAACATTTTTCTTATGCAGTTGGATTTTGAGTAAACAACAAAATTACAGATACCACAGTAATAGCACTTGCAGTAATATTTTTAATAATTTTTTTTTTAAATTAGTGAAAAGTTTCCAAACAATGAAAAATGGATCCATTTCAAACCCTTCCAAACGTAAACAACTCTGAAATGTCAAAAAAAATTGTGAAAATCAATTTTTCATTTTTTTTTTTACCAACTCTAATGAAGTTAGACCAGTGTAAAATGAATGTAAGTGAGAGCAGATTCAGGTCTAAGGAGATAAGCTTGTCCCTATTAAGTTTAGACTACAAGTGAGACATGCCGGAGGAGATGGAAGAGAGACAGATTGAAAGGGCTTGTCCACATTACAGAGACTATACAGGCACAGTTACATCACCATAGCATAACCCCATAGTGTAGATGCTGCCTACACCGATGGAAGAAGTTTTCCTGTCAGGCTGTCTACACTTAAAANGGAAAGTGCCCTTACGCATGCGAAAGTTTCGCAGCCACTGGGAATCGTCCCACACCTGCAGCACTATGCGGTCCCACCAGTCAGTGCTTGTTTCCCGGGCCCAGAATCGGCGTTCCACAGCAAGAAGCTGCCCCATTGCCAACATGATCTCCAAAGCGCCGGGGCCCGTGGCGCGAGACAATTCTGTGTCCATGTCCATGTCCGCATCACTCTCGTCGCCGCGCTGCCGTAGCCGCCTCCTCCTCGCCTGGCTTTTCTGGTCCTGGTTGAGCATAAACTGCACTATAATGCGCGTGGTGTTTACAATGTTCATGACTGCAAACTTGAGCTGAGCGGGATCCATCCTTGCCGAGGTACGGCGTCCGCTCAGTTCAACAAGGAAAAAAGGCGCGAAATGGTTGTCTTCCGTTGTTTTCACGTAGGGAGGGGGAGGATGTTCCCAGAACCGCCCGCGACAATGTTTTTTGTCCCATCAGGCATTGGGATATCGACCCAGAATTCCAATGGGCGGGGGGGACTGCGGGAACTCTGGGATAGCTACCCACAGTGCAACGCTCTGGAATTCGACGCTAGTCTTTTCTGCATGGACGCGCACCGCCGAATTAATCCGCTTACTGTGGCCGCGTACCATCGAATTTAAAAAATCGGTTTCATAAAATCGAATTCCGTAAATTCGGACTAATCCTGTAGTGTAGACGTACCCTTAGTACAGTGACGGGAAGGGTTCTTCCATTGGTGCAGGTAATCCAACTCCCCAAGAGGCGGTAGCTAGATCAATGGAATAATTCTTCCATCCACCTAGTGCTGTCTATATCGGGGTTTAGGTCAGCTTAACTCCATCTCTCAGGAGTGTGGATTTTTCACACCCGAGAGACATAGCTATGTTGAAGTAACTTTTCAGTGCAGACCAGCCCACAGTGTAGAAACACCAGCTCCCTGAACGATGGCAGCGATGTCGATGGAAGCCTCTTCTGTCAACATAGCTGCGCCTACGCTGGGGGTTAGGTCGACATAACTATGTCACTCAGGGGTTGTTTTGTTTGTTTGCTTGTTTTTACACTAAGCACCCGTTTGTTTTAAGGAGGCTGTTTTGTTACTGAGCACCACTGATCACAGACTCCTGAAGGGAAGAACTGCAGGGGCTGAGCCCAGTCAGACCTGCTGGGTAAGCACTGTTGATGCACAGGGGACTGTAGTGTGGGGCCAGTCTGCGAGTGGGCTTGACACCACAGGGGGTTTACTCAGACAAACCAAGAAGGGGATAGAAGAGCAGCCAGCCCTGTACTGTGAGTGATGCCATCGCCCTCCAAACCCACCAATACCGCTTTGAATTTGCTTTAAAAAATTTCTTTGAAGAACCTAAAGCACAAATATTAGCAAGTGAAACCAATGAGCAGGTTTACTCACCCCGGCACCACCTGCAGCACAACAGCAGCAGCAGAAGAAAGAGTAAAGTAAAGCAGCCTCCAGCAATGTAATCTACTGGGTGCCCAGGGATGGCGAGGTTATCATCTTCTGTAGGTTCACTGGACTCTGAAAAATACAAGAATTATGAGCTGTGTATTTTATCTAGCAGTAGCTAGAGTTTGCCTTAAACATACAATTTTTCACAGGAAAAATGTCAGCCACAGTCTAGTCTTTTGTTACAGGCAGCAGCTAGTTACTACAGGAGAGGTCAGGAAGCTTTTTGGCTAAGGCCCCTCAGTGCAGTGGTTAGTGGTTCTTCTGAAGTTAGGAGAAATTGATTGAGTGTTGGCCCTAAAACCTTTTGTACTCAGCAGTTGGGGAGAAGCTGTGAAACCCTGCACAGAGTGGCTTATAGCTCCCTTTCTTACACTGGCCTCTGTGCTCCTCTCATGCCTTCTAGAAGGGAGCAGAAGGATGTGATTATCATGCAATAAGGATGGGAGTTTGCACACAGGGGGTAAGCAGCTATGAAGTTTTATTCCCCTTCCCCTCTCCCTGCACAGCATTTATGATGAAGATTTGCTGCGCGGTTGGAAAAGAGACATAGCCCACTGGACAGGAGGAGGAGCCAATTTACATGGCATATTCCCCTCAAGATCTGATATAATTTATGATGCAATGTGTGTGTGTATATAGAATTCTGCCTCCACAGTGTGACCCATACATGTAGGGAGAGCCAATGGTAGCAATGTTTGGGGCAACTCAGATACACTATGAGTCTATGCAAACTGTTCTTGTGGATCTCAGGCCTTAGAACTAGTTTCCTGGCTTTGTTGTAGGCTTATGCCAGACCCCATGCTCTGAGGGAATAGCGTATTCTCCAGTGAATACACATATGAGTTACATTCATTTGTTGTAATATTGCAGTGTCCAAAGGTTAATTTACAAGGCCCACTCACATCAGTCAAATTCCTTCTCCATCCCATTGTTATTTAAGGGAAAGGGAAAGACAGGAAGAAAATATATCTTTAAAAAAAGGGAAGAACACATCCTAATCTAACACCTCTCCTAGGTCTCCCAATGGATCTTGTCTCAGATGTGTCTGTCTTTTACACTGTAGGCTCCTCTGGGCAGACACTGCCTTTTTATGTGTCTTGTACATCACCAAGCACATTCTAGATGCTTAACAAATAGCAGTAATAAGAAGAACCCATGTAATTGAATCAGGTGGGCCAGTATAGTACAGTACTTTCCATACAGTACATTGAAAGTAAAATCTGACTTTATTTTTCTCACAGTTACAGGACGTCTAGCACTGAATTGTTTTAGCAGGGTAGCCAGGATTCTCTACATTATTGTGTAAACATTTATTGTAGGTATCTAGCAAAGTGTAGGGGTCACATCAGGATCTCAGAGCAGTTTGTCATTAGATCTTATTTAGGTTATACATGGGAATCTGACAGTAAAGAATCATAAATGGTTGTGACGTGATTAGGTTGACTCGGATCTTGTCACATGACATACTGTGGTTATAGTAATTATTGTAATTGGTCTTTCTATTTAAAATAACTGCCCACCCATAAAAGAGATGTAGCCAGCCATTTTAGACACACTTCGGTCTGACCAAGAGAACAAACACAAGTTTTAAGGTTTACCAGGCTCCAAAACTATAATTAAAAAGAAAAAAAATGGCACTGCCCCTTCTCTATCAGATTCATGCTCAGCTAAGAACAATATTCATATTTCCTCAAACTAATTACTAATCAGTATAAAACCCAGAGGAAAAAACCTTCAGGAAATACCTCCACAGCAGTGCAAATGGAAATTGAAAGATTAAAAACTATGGAGACTTCAGGGATAGTTAACTTTTCCCAGGGAAGAAGATCAATCATAAAGACTCTGTATTAATATCAACACTCCTGAAACATGCTCCAGGGATTAGATTAATAATAAATAGCTGTGTAACCAAGGTGCCATGTGCAGAATCTGGTCCAGTGTGTCTGTTTCACTTGAAGCTGGTGATGTATCAAAAAACTGTTCGTGATATGTGAATCAAAATGTTTTCTTTCTGTTTTGTACATAAACCTACAGCCATGAAATACTCCACAAGTCTGGGATATCTGGTTTTATCTAGAGGAAGAGGGTTAAAGGGGCTGCTGCTTTATAAGGTTAACATATATCAGAGACTGTAACATCATCTGGGTTCTCATGCTTTGCCCTGGATCTACACCCCACAGGAAAAATTACCTATTGCAAATGACTGTGTGTAGATTGCACCAGTGATCGGTCAGTCTCCCTTAATGCTATGGATATTATAAATTACTTCTGTATGCTTACCTGGGTTTCCATTGTTAAAATGAGGAGCTGATACAGTTAGTGCAATGTCTCTAGTTTTTTTCAGTAGTCTAAAGTTGACGGTGTAGACTCCACCATCAATGAGACTCAGGTTCTGAAGGAGCAGAGAAGCATTTTCAGGGAAAAATATAATGCGACCTTGATATGAGGGATGTATAAAAACATAGCCAGAATGGAAGGTGGGAATCCCCTCAGCACTGACAGAGAAGTTAGCTCCTGCGTAGGTGACAAGCACATTGGTGGTATTGCTGAAATTCCACTGAATTGACAGTGGAGAGTGAAATGGTCTCTGGAGTTTGTAGGTGACAGAGAGAAGGACAGATTGACCGACAGTTCCATTGAATGAATCCTGAGGAACTTCAATGAGAAGAGCCCAAGAAACACCTGCAATAAACACACAGAGACCAGAAAATGACCTGCAGCCAAAACAAGTGAGAATCTGCAGCCAGTGTCATTTGGCAAACACATTGTAATGAGAATCCCTTGTCTCTGGAGAGAAAATGATAATTTAATGCTATTTGTAATGCTAATTTTCCAGACGTCACAATAAGTCCCATTAAAACAAAACTAAGTACAGATGAGATAAGGCTAAATTCATATCTCATATCTTATACAGTCCCTTTGCAGAGTGCCAGTAATGCAGGGCCTGCGTTAATATTCCTAGGAGATTCCCCTGAACAATGAATTCTGAGCCAATATACATAGAAGAAGAGGCTACTGCTCTGGTTCATTTATAATAGCAAATATACTGAGGCTCCTTAGAGACTTGAACAAGTTTTAGGGTCTTAGTATAACACCCCTGGGCTGGGCTAGGCTGGGTCTGTCCATATTGAAAAGTACAAGTAAACTCATCATTTCAGGGAATGGACTTTTCTGTTTCATTAATGGAAGGCCAATGCCTGTACTCCATGAAAGCTGAAGAACATAGGATTAGTACAGAGGTTCCCCATGTGAGTTATAATCTTCATCTCCCGGCCATGGCATGGCAGCTCCACAGGCACTTCCACAGGGCCCAGTGGCTCCCACACGGGCTGTGCCACTAGGCAGATGGAAATGGCTGGTGGATTCACATAGTACTATGCAGTTCTAACCAGCTATCAGAAACATCCATGTAATACAACTCTATTCTTTATAGTGTCTTTCATGTAAACACAGAGAGCCATGCTCTAGCACTGTGTAAGGGCTAATCTTGTTACAAACCCCATCTCAGAATTCTAGCCTGAGTGAAATATTGTAACACAACCATTATATAAACAGACAATACAGGCCATTAGATTAAATACTAATACAAACATTCGGGGATAGCTCCCTTCTTTGTGTCTAGAGTGAAACAAAGAATTAATTACAAACTGTAAAAATATTTTAAAAGACCTATTCCAAATATAGAGTAACACATTTCAAGCTTTGTACAGATATTAGCTAAGTCATCCACACAACACCCCAATGAGGTAAGTATCCTACTCATTTTGAAAATGGAGACACTGAGGCAAAGAGATGTGAAATGACCTGCTCAATATTGCACAGCAAGTCACTGGTAGAGTTGGGATTAGAACACAGAAGATCCTGGCTGCTGATCCTGTACCCATTCCTCTACATCAAGATGCTTCCCTCTGTTTTTTTCCTGTTAGTTATTGAGATTTATCAGGCTCCAGTTATTACATTTTCTATTAAGTGTTTTCTGCTTTTCCCCCTTCCCAGACTTATCGATAAATAGGAGGACTGGAGAGAAGCTCTGGCAGCTCCTGTGAAACCTCATGTTTCTCTGCGCTCAAACTATGGCAGCAATTATGGAGGAGGAGATTGTCTCATTACTGATGTCTGAAATGCCCTCTCCTCCCAGGAAGGAAGTTGTTTTTATTTTGAGGGTTGATTTTCCCTCAACCTTTCACCTCTGTTAGAACCTGTGAGTGATTTCCTTCACTGTTGGCGATACAGACAATTATGAATGTAAAACATTTCAGAAGTTTCTGTTGATGGAGCATATGTCACTTGGGAAAAGCCAGGCTAACTGCAGACTTTTCAAATGCAAACCAAGTGATCTGCTCCTGAAGAAAATATTTAACAGCAGAATGAGATTCAACCCCTTCTTTCGTAAGTTTCCACCCACTTGGTAACACACAGTGTAACTTATACACTGTATTGCATTACAGAGCAATATCCACAGAGCTGAAATCAATTGTATCCGGGAATTCTGACAAAGAAGAAGAGCGGGCTTGTTTCTCCTTATCACAGGGATAAATTTGGCCCAGTGCATGTTTTTGTGGTTTAAAGAAGCTACGTTTGAAAGGTACTAAATCCTCAAAGCTGCCTTCAGTGACAAAGGTAAAACAAGGTCACTAAAGGACAGTACTTCATCAGAAACTGGTCATAGATATCCACACAGGGCTACAGAGGATCAAGTTTGAAAGTGACAAGTCACTGTGTATATAACCAGGAAGGCAAGCGCGTGTGTTAAAATCCTTGCACTCTGAATATAAAAAGTTCCTGCCACAAAACCATAAATTCGCAGGTCATCAGGAAACGCTCACACGGAGGAATGTCACTCTGCCTGGAGTGCTTCCTGTGATCGGTTGGGTCACAGAAACCCCCTTGGGACTGCCAGCTGATGTGCTGAGACTACCTCTAAGCCCATTTCCCCTGGCAGCTTGGGACTTCAGTACCTTGCCTGGTTGTGCCAGACATGCTAGTCTGCTACAAACACAGACCCAGGTCTGAACCGCGTCCCCCAAAAGCTGCAGGCTTAACTGAAAACAGCTTAAGAAGTGCTCCTGTCTCCAACACCCAGATACCCAGTTCCCAATGGGATCCAAACCCCAAATAAATCTGTTTTACTCTGTATAAAGCTTATACAGGGTAAAGTTATAAATTGTTCACCCTCTATAACACTGATAGAGAGACATGCACAGCTGTTTGCTCCCCCAGGTATTAATACTTGCTCTGGGTTAATTAATAAGTAAAAAGCGATTTTATTAAATATAAAAAGTAGGATTTAAGTGGTTCCAAGTAATAGCAGACAGAACAAAGTAAATTACCAACAAAATAAAATAAAACACACAAGTCTAAGCCTAATACAACAAGAAACTAAATGCACGTAAATCTCACTGTAAAGGGACGGATCCGGGGCTCAACCCTCTGAGGGGAGGAGGGGAGCCACACCGGCCCGCTGGTCTCACGGGGACTCCGCCCTGTCTCTTTAAGACTAGCTCCCGGAGTCAGAGTCTATTAGAGCTCAGGCCTCTTGGGGCAAGCTGAGCCATAAACAGTACAGAAGCTCAGGCCTCTGGAGCAGGGCTGAGCAGTAAACAGTACAGGGGCTCAGGCCCTTGGAGCAGGGCTGAGCAGTCAACAATGCAGGGGCTCAGGCCTTTGGATCAGGGCTGAGCAATACCCTGAGGGGGGGATAACTGCCACCCGCGCATGGGGTGGCAGGGGGGACACAGGCCCACCCACTCCACTGTGTCCCGGCCTGGGGCCCTAGGCTGCGGTCTTTACCGCTGTCGGTCAGCGGGGATCCTGACCACAACACACTGACATAGGTATTGTCTGGTCAGCAGCCTGGCTGAGGTCGGCTGCCCCCGGGCCACTTCCAATATCCCCCTCTGGGTCTACCTGGTCCACGGCGTCCGGTCCTGGGAAGTCCCACTGCATGGGCTCCTCCCAACCCGGGCTGGGTTATTAATCACCACATCGTCCAGGTAGGCGGCCGCATAATCCTGGTGCGACTGCAGGAGGTGGTCCATGAGCCGCTGGAAGGTCGCGGGGGCACCATGGAGGCCGAACGGCATCCTGTTAAATTGATAAAGCCCCGACAGGGTGGCAAAGGCGGTTTTCTCTTTGGATGCTTCATCGAGCGGGATCTGCCAATATCCTTTGCTAAGATCCAGGGTGGTGATAAATTGTGCCTCTCCAAGGCGTCCCAGGAGTTCGTCCACCCTGGGCATCAGATAGGCGTCAAAACGGGAGATGGCGTTGACCCTCCGGAAGTCTATACAAAATCGGCGGGTGCCGTCCGGTTTGGGTACGAAAACTACTGGACTGCGCCATTCACTGTGGGACGGCTCGATGACCCCCAGGGCCAACATGGCTCGGACCTCCTCTTCTACTTCCTGACGCATCCGGTATGGTAAGGGCCGGGTGGGTTCTCGGACCGTCTGCCCTGGCTCGGTTCGAATTGTGTGACAGGCCAGGGTCGTGTACCCTGGTACTGCCGTGAAGGTTTTCCGGAAGGCCTGCAGGAGACACCTAGCCTGCTTACGCTGCTGCTCCGTGAGTGAGGGGCCCAACGGGGGTTCCTCCAAGCACCCCGTCGAGGCCACGTTCGGGCCCAGTTCTAGCTCGGGCGGANGGAGGGGCGCATGGTCCGTGACGAGGGTGAACGGGGCACCCAGGAGAAAGAACCGGAGGGCATCACAGGCCCACTTCACTGCTAGGGCCTCCTTCTCGATCACGGCATAATTGCGCTCGCGGGGGAACAGTTTCCGGCTGAGGTATATTATCGGATGGTCCCCCCCTCCACGTCTTGGGACAGGACCACCCCTACGCCGGTCTCCGACGCGTCCGTTTGGAGGATAAACGGTTTGTTAAAATCCGGGCTATACAAAACCGGTTCCTGGCACAGGCGGTCCTTAAGGGTCCTGAAGGCAGCTTCGCACTCGGCCATCCACCGCAGTTGTCGGGGGCTATTCTTGGTGAGTAGCTCAGTTAGGGGTGCGGCGATCGATGCGAACTGCGGGATAAATCGCTGATAATACCCGGCGAGGCCCAGGAACTGCCGCACTTGGCGTTTCGTCGTTGGCGTGGGACAGTCCGCTAGGGCTTGTACCTTGCCCACAAGGGGTTTTATTCGTCCTCCTCCCACGACGTAGCCAAGATAGGTGGTCTCCTGCCAGGCTATTCGGCACTTCTTAGGGTTGGCAGTCAACCCTGCCTCCTGCAAGGTTTGTAGGACCGTGGCGACCCGGTTGAGGTGATCCTCCCAGTGGCGGCTATAAATCACCACATCGTCCAGGTAGGCGGCCGCATACTCCTGGTGCGACCGCAGGAGGTGGTCCATGAGCCGCTGGAAGGTCGCGGGGGCACCATGGAGGCCGAACGGCATCCTGTTAAATTGATAAAGCCCCGACAGGGTGGCAAAGGCGGTTTTCTCTTTGGATGCTTCATCGAGCGGGATCTGCCAATATCCTTTGCTAAGATCCAGGGTGGTGATAAATTGTGCCTCTCCAAGGCGTCCCAGGAGTTCGTCCACCCTGGGCATCGGATAGGCGTCAAAACGGGAGATGGCGTTGACCCGCCGGAAGTCTATACAAAATCGGCGGGTGCCGTCCGGTTTGGGTACGAGAACTACTGGACTGCGCCATTCACTGTGGGACGGCTCGATGACCCCCAGGGCCAACATGGCTCGGACCTCCTCTTCTACTTCCTGACGCATCCGGTATGGTAAGGGCCGGGTGGGTTCTCGGACCGTCTGCCCTGGCTCGGTTCGAATTGTGTGACAGGCCAGGGTCGTGTACCCTGGTACTGCCGTGAAGGTTTTCCGGAAGGCCTGCAGGAGACACCTAGCCTGCTTACGCTGCTCCTCCGTAAGCGAGGGGCCCAACGGGGGTTCCTCCAAGCACCCCGATGAGGCTGCGTTTGGGCCCAGTTCTGGCTCGGGCGGGCAAGGGTCGATTAGCAGGCCCTCTCGGTCGCACCATGGCTTCAACAGGTTGACGTGGTATAACTGAGTTTTTTTTCGTCGATCGGGCTGGAGAATCTCATAAGTCACCGGTCCCACTTTCCGAGCTACCTCATAAGGTCCCTGCCAGTGGGCCAACAGCTTTGACTCGCTGGAGGGTAAAAGCAGTAGGACCCGGTCCCCGGGAGCGAATTCCCGGGCCTGAGCCGCTCGGTTATAGTTTCGTCCCTGTCTCGCCTGAGCGGCCCTCAGATTTTCCCGGGCCAGCGTCCCGGCTTGAGTTAGGTGCTCCCGTAACTGGAGGACGTACTGGAGGAGGCCCTGGGTAGGGGAGGCCGACTCTTCCCATGTTTCCCGCATTAAGTCCAGAAGGCCACGGGGTCTTCGCCCATACAACAGTTCGAACGGAGAGAACTGGGTCGATGCCTGGGGAACCTCCCGGATGGCCAGCAACAGGGGTGGTAGGAACTGGTCCCAGTGCCGCAGTTCCTCTGGAGGGAACTTTCTCAACATGCCCTTCAGGGTGCGGTTAAACCGTTCCACCAACCCATCGGTTTGCGGGTGGTACACAGACGTGCGGAGCTGTTTCACGCCCAGGAGTTTGCAGACCTGTTGGAGCAGCCGGGACGTAAAATTAGTGCCCTGATCCATTAGGATTTCCTTGGGCAATCCTACTCGGGCAAAAATCTTTACCAGTTCCCCCGCAATCGTCCGGGCGGTGATGCTCCTCAAGGGGATAGCCTCCGGAAACCGGGAGGCGTAGTCCACGAGAACGAGGACATATTGGAAGCCGGCCGCACTCCGGGGGGGTGGGCCTATTAGGTCCATAGCGACTCGTTCGAAGGGGGTCTCAACCACCGGCATGGGGACTAAGGGCGCCTTGGGTACTCGAGGCGGAGCGGCCAGTTGACACTCTGGGCAGGAGTTGCAATATTGCTTCACCTCCTGGTGGACGCCGGGCCAAAAGAACCGTGCCAGGATTCGGGCAAGGGTCTTCTCCTGCCCTAGATGCCCAGCGGCGGGTACATCATGGGCCAACTGCATCACGGCCCTTTGATGACAGCGGGGTACCAGTAATTGCGTCTGTGGTTCCCGGGTGCGAGGGTCCCGGTCGACCCGGTAGAGCCGGTCCCGGCGTAGTTCGAAATGGGGCCACTGAATGGCCTGCTGGGGATCCACCACGGACCCGTCGATGGCCGCGAGTTGCTCGTAGGCCTGGCTAAGTGTCGGGTCCGCACGCTGGTCGTGACAGAAGTCAGTGTCGAAGCGGGGTTTATCGAGGGGTTTTCCCGGCGCCCCACTGGCTTCTGGGTCTTCCCCTTCGTCGTCCTNCCCTGGTACTGCCGTGAAGGTTTTCCGGAAGGCCTGCAGGAGACACCTAGCCTGCTTACGCTGCTGCTCCGTGAGTGAGGGGCCCAACGGGGGTTCCTCCAAGCACCCCGTCGAGGCCACGTTCGGGCCCAGTTCTAGCTCGGGCGGACAAGGGTCGATTAGCAGGCCCTCTCGGTCGCACCATGGCTTCAACAGGTTGACGTGGTATAACTGAGTTTTTTTTCGTCGATCGGGCTGGAGAATCTCATAAGTCACTGGTCCCACTTTCCGAGCTACCACATAAGGTCCCTGCCAGCGGGCCAACAGCTTTGACTCGCTGGAGGGTAAAAGCAGTAGGGAGCGAATTCCCGGGCCTGAGCCGCTCGGTTATAGTTTCGTCCCTGTCTCGCCCTCAGATTTTCCCGGGCCAGCGTCCCGGCTTGAGTTAGGTGCTCCCGTAACTGGAGGCCACGGGGTCTTAGCCCATACAACAGTTTGAACTGAGAGAACTGGGTCGATGCCTGGGGAACCTCCTGGATGGCCAGCAACAGGGGTGGTAGGAACTGGTCCCAGTGCTGCAGTTCCTCTGGAGGGAACTTTCTCAACATGCCCTTCAGGGTGCGGTTAAACCGTTCCACCAACCCATCGGTTTGCGGGTGGTACACAGACGTGTGGAGCTGTTTCACGCCCAGGAGTTTGCAGACCTGTTGGAGCAGCCGGGACGTAAAATTAGTGCCCTGATCCATTAGGATTTCCTTGGGCAATCCTACTCGGGCAAAAATCTTTACCAGTTCCCCCGCAATCGTCCGGGCGGTAATGCTCCTCAAGGGGATAGCCTCCGGAAACCGGGAGGCGTAGTCCACAAGAACGAGGACATATTGGAAGCCGGCCGCACTCCGGGGGGGTGGGCCTATTAGGTCCATAGCGACTCGTTCGAAGGGGGTCTCAACCACCGGCATGGGGACTAAGGGCGCCTTGGGTACTCGAGGCGGAGCGGCCAGTTGACACTCTGGGCAGGAGTTGCAATATTGCTTCACCTCCTGGAGGACGCCGGGCCAAAAGAACCGTGCCAGGATTCGGGCAAGGGTCTTCTCCTGCCCTAGATGCCCAGCGGCGGGTACGTCGTGGGCCAACTGCATCACGGCCCTTCGATGACAGCGGGGTACCAGTAATTGCGTCTGTGGTTCCCGGGTGCGAGGGTCCCGGTCGACCCGGTAGAGCCGGTCCCGGCGTAGTTCGAAATGGGGCCACTGAGTGGCCTGCTGGGGATCCACCACGGACCCGTCGACGGCCGCGAGTTGCTCGTAGGCCTGGCTAAGCGTCGGGTCCGCACGCTGGTCGTGACAGAAGTCGGTGTCGAAGCGGGGTTTATCGAGGGGTTTTCCCGGCGCCCCACTGGCTTCTGGGTCTTCCCCTTCGTCATCCTTACCAACCTGCTCGGCCTCTGGCGGAGATGCCTGGGGCTCGGCTGCCAAGCCCGGCGTCAATCGGAGGACCTCCTCGAAGGCAGGCCAATCTCGTCCCAGAATCACGGGATATGCCAGGCAGGGCACCAAGCCGACTACTACCTGCCGGGTGAGGCCATCCACTGTTAGCCGGGCCCAGGCGCTCGGGTAGGGTCGGACGTCTCCATGTATGCACTGCAGATGAATTGGCTTCAAATGGGGGTCGGCCGGAGGTCCCAAAGTCTGGCGAACCAGGGTCTGGCCGCACCCAGAGTCAATCAGGGCCCGTGTGGCTTGGTTCTCCACCATCACCGGGATTGTGAGCTTGGGTGCCTCGGGCCGTTGGGCCCGGCCGTCCCCTGCATAGACCTGCCCGAAGCTGCAGTCCATTTCGGGACAGTCGCGTTGTATGTGTCCCGCTTCCCCGCATCTAAAGCAGGGGCCGAGCTCGGGGCGCCCACTCCGAGGGACGCCTGCTCTGGTACTTCGGGGGGGACTTAGACGGGCTTTTGGAGCTCCATGGTGGAGGCCCGGGGTAGTCAGTCGGGGGGCTGCCTCCCAGCGCGGAGTCTGGGATCCTGGTCGGGAGTCTGGTCGGCGGCCCGGACCTCGTGGGCTGGGCAGGCTTGACGTCTTCCGCTCATCACGGGGCCGTTCGGGCCCGGCGATCGGTGGCCGGAAGGTGGGCCCTACAGACGCCTCAGCGGCCAGGAAGCCCTCCATCAGGGCGACGGCGTCAGCTAAGGTCGTCGGCCGGTGGCGGAGTACCCAGGCTCTTCCCCTGGCCGGTAGTGTGTGAACAAACTGTTCCAGGATCACCTGCTCGGTGACCTCCTCCGCCGTCCTGAGCTCTGGCTGCAGCCGCCGGCGGCAGGCTTCCTTCAAGGTCTGGGCCACCAGCCGGGGACGGGCGCCCACAGGATAGGTGTGCCACCGGAACCGCTGTCTAAACGTCTCTGGGCTGACATCCAAAGCGTCCAGGACGGCAGCTTTTACCTGGTCATAGTCTCTGGCCTCCGCGGTCGACAGGCCGCGGTAGGTTGCTTGGGCCGCCCCGGTCAAATAGGGGGCCAGCAGAGCGGCCCATTGGTCTCTCTCCCAACCCGCGACGAGGGCCACCCGTTCAAAGGTGACCAAGAAGGCCTCGGGGTCGTCCTCTGGGCCCATCTTGGTCAGGCGCAGGGGGATCGCCGAATGTGGGCCCCCGCCAGTGCCCTCGACTGCTGGCCCGTCGGTGGGGCGGGGTACGGGCCCCAGGAGATGCTGCAGCTGGCTCCCCAGCTGCTGTACTAGCTGCTGCTGCTGCTCCAGCTGAGGGGCCTGCTGCTGCTGCTGCTGGAGCTGGGCCGCGTCGTGCCATTGCTGCTGTTCCAGCTGGGCGGCATGCTGCTGCTGCTGCTGCTGCTGCAGGAGCTGAGCTGCCTGTTGCCACTCCTGGCTTTCCACCAGCAGCTGGAACAGCCGGTCCGCCTCCATTTCCGAGGCTAAGAGGGGGCGACCTGCCCCCCTCTTACCGGCCCCTTCTCACAGGCGCAAGGGGTTCAAGGTCCCTGGTCAGGTGCCATTTGTAAAGGGGCGGGTCCGGGGCTCAACCCTCTGAGGGGAGCCACACCGGCCTGCTGGTCTCAAGGGGACTCCACCCTGTCGCTTTAAGACTAGCTCCCAGAGTCAGAGTCTATTAGAGCTCAGGCCTCTTGGGGCAAGCTGAACAATAAACAGGACAGGAGCTCAGGCCTTGTGAGCAGGGCTGAGCCATAAACAGTACAGGAGCTCAGGCCTTCGGAGCAGGGCTGAGCAGTAAACAGTACAGGGGCTCAGGCCCTTGGAGCAGGGCTGAGCAGTAAACAGTACAGGGGCTCAGGCCCTTGGAGCAGGGCTGAGCAGTAAACAGTGCAGGGGCTCAGGCCTTTGGATCAGGGCTGAGCAGTCAACAGTGCAGGGGCTCAGGCCTTTGGATCAGGGCTGAGCAATACCCTGAGGGGGGGATAACTGCCACCCGCGCATGGGGTGGCAGGGGGGACACAGGCCCACCCACTCCACTGTGTCCCGGCCTGGGGCCCTAGGCAGCGGTCTTTACCGCTGACGGTCAGCGGGGATCCTGACCGCAACACACTGACATAGGTATTGTCTGGTCAGCAGCCTGACTGAGGTCGGCTGCCCCCGGGCCACTTCCAATATCCCCCTCTGGGCCTACCTGGTCCACGGCATCCGGTCCCGGGAAGCCCCACTGCATGGGCTCCTCCCAACCTGGGCTGGGGGGTAGGTCGGGTAGGTTCTCGGGGAAGTCCGGCCAACTCTGCTCCGGGGGTTCCTCGGGGTTGTAGCAGGGTATCGGGGAACTTCCTGGTGGCTCCTCCTCATAGGTGGCGTGGGGAAGCTCCGGTGGGTCCTCCCAGTAGCGGGCGAGGGGACTCTCGGGCCAGTCCGGGGAGCTGCTCTGGGCTTCAGCGAGCTCCTCCTCAGGAGCTCCCTCCGGCAGGTCTGCTCCCTGCGGTGGCTGGCCTCCGACTGAGCTAGGCTGGCCGGCTTTTATCCTTCCGGGTCGCCGCCTGACCCTCTGAGGGGCGGGCTTACAACTCTGTAGCCCCGCCCCTTCCTGTCTCCGGGGCTCAACCCTCTGAGGGGAGGAGGGGAGCCACACCGGCCCACTACACTCACCCTTAGAGATGTTCCAATAAGCTTCTTTTACAGACTAGACTCCTTCCTAGTCTGGGTCCAGCAATCACTCATACCCCTGTAGTTACTGTCCTTTGTTCCAGTTTCTTTCAGGCATCTCTTTGGGGTGGAGAGGCTATCTCTTGAGCCAGCTGAAGACAAAATGGAGGGGTTTCCAGGGGCTTATATAGTCTCTCTCTTGTGGGTGGAAACCCCTCTGTCCTCCTGTGTGAAATCCCCTCAGCAAGATGGAGTTTTGCAGTCACCTGGGCAAGTCACATGTCTATGAATGATTCAGCTTTTTGCAGGCCAACGCCATTGTTTACATGTTAGTTTGAACGTTCCCAGGAAAGCTCAGATGTGGATTGGCATCTCCAAAGTCCATTGTTAGCTAAGTACTCCCAATTACTTGAATAACCCCTTCACACTATGTTAACCAAATCTGCCTTATGTGCTTCTTACAGCAAACACTTTAAACACAAGCATAGAGCCAATGCTCATAACTTCAGATATAAAAATGATACACACATGCAAATAGAATGAATACATTCAGTAGAACATAACCTTTGCAAAGATATGTTACAAGGCATATCTAGCATAAAACATATTCCAGTTATGTCACATTT
Source organism: Platysternon megacephalum (assembly GCA_003942145.1). NCBI lineage: Eukaryota > Metazoa > Chordata > Testudines > Platysternidae > Platysternon > Platysternon megacephalum. Next base: position 31,727 of record QXTE01000139.1, read on the forward strand.
ACACTCATAAACGTATGTCTATAAAGAATTATGGGGTGCAACGTCACACTTCCATCAAACAGTCTCCACGAAGGTCAATCCAAAGGTCTTTTGCTAAATTGTCCCAGGAATGAGAGGATGCTCTCTATGGTGCAGCATTTGGTTAATGCTCCTGGCAGGTGGCTGGGTGAGTGATTTTAGATACATTCAAAAAGAGTCATTCATTTTTAAAGAGTTAAAGGCCTTTGGTGAAGGGGCAGCGAGGGCTTTCAGTGTCCAAAGGGGACTCTCAGGCCTGGTCTACACTTTAAAACTTATACCAGCACAACTACATCAGGGAGGGGGTGTGAAAGAAACCACACCACCTAGAAACACAAACCCCCCAGTGTAGCCACAGCTATTCTGACGGCAGCTTGCCTTTGTCAGCACAACTAAACACATTTGGGGAGGTGATGTTCCTACACTAGCAGAACTCTTCCTTCTGTCAGCATCTGCTGTGTGCGCACTAGGGACTATACCAGCATAGCAATGCCAGCACAGGCTCTGCAGTGGAGATATAGCCTCAGTAAAGTTAAAGCCCCTGAATAAATGGTTTAAATATTATTCAAGGTTTAACAGTTTCAAGGCAGCAAACATTTCCTGTAACTTTCTGTATGTGCATGACAAGCCCCCATAATACATGTGGTTACCTCATGCTATTCAGAATGATCTAAGCCACTGCTAGTCAAGGAACCATGCTAACCACAGCAATAACACTTCTTTGACCTAACTGACTCACACTTTCTGCATTGGTGATCTTAGACTGAGACCACCGCCTCCTCCTGACCTTCTGTTTCTACACCAGCATCACAGAGAGCAGAACTTGGTTATCAACATCCAACCAGCCAGTGTTGTGGATGTGCAACCATTTGCCAGAAGAGTGAGTTTGTGCATTATCCCTTACGAATTCCCACCAACTGGAGATCTATGTGGTAGGAAGAGGAGTTCTGTTCACCAATACATGTCTAGTTGTAGAGAACTTTTTTCTATTTCTGAAGGGAAGGCGAGGATGAGACGACTGACGGAACCGGAGAGTCAAAAGCTGGTTGTGAAATAGCTTGTGACAAGAAAAGCTTGGTTTAGTACTTCTGCTTTCGAGACCCCAAAAGAGCTCTGTGATGCTGCAGTGCTTTGCCTACTGTTTCAGATCAGAGAAAATAATTCTGAGTGATTGGAGTACTGTAGATGTTCATAGACACTGCACTTTCTCTCTTGCTCTGCAGCGACTGGACAAACTGATTCATGTGGTCCCATTTGACCTGAGCCTTTCCCTCTATCTGATGAGACTAAATGTTTGGAACTGAGGCAGTTACTGTCACATGTTGAGCAAGATGTTAGTGAGTTGTCATTCTTTGGAGACATTTTTTTGATAGAGTAGAATTCCCTTTTCCTCTCCTCAGTTAAATCACTCCTAAAGCATTCTTATCATGCAAAGCTTACCAGCATTAATGGTTATGGCTGGCCTTGTATGGTGGACAATGAGAAGGAGAGGGTGCAGCTTCTGTGAAGGGTGCAGCAACAGACTTGCTGGGGAGTGCAGATACTCTGCTAGTCCAGGGATACTAGTCTTTCCACAAGTGGCAGCAAAATTTAGGGTGAAACAAGGGCCAAGACATCATTATGCCTTCATGCTGCCCAGAGGACTTGTGTGGATACATGGGAGTGCACTGTGCAACTTTCCCACTCCAGTGTGTGCTCCCCCAGTGGAATTCTGGCCACAATGCAGGCAAGGGCTTAAAGCCAAAATCCAGCTCAGATTCTTTGCTGTTTAATTGCACTTCAATCTCTCTAACCACTCAGTGACAGACCTGAAGGTGGCAATTTTGCAACAAAAAAAGTTCAAAAACAGACTCCAAAGAGAGACTGCTGAACTTGAATTAATATGTAAATTAGATACAATTAACCTAGGTTTGAACAGAGACTGGGAATGGTTGTGTCATTACACTAATTGAATCTATTGCCTCATGTTAAAATATGTTAAAATATCCTCACACCTTCTATGGGTCATCTCGATTATCACTTCAAAGGTTTTTTTCTCTCTCCTGCTGATGATAGCTCATCTCAATTGATTGGCCTCTTACAGTTGGTATGGCTACTCCCACCTTTTCATGTTCTCTGTATGTATAAATATCTTCTGTGTGTTCCATTCTATGCATCCGAAGAAGTGGGCTGTAATCCACGAAAGCTTATGCTCAAATAAATTCGTTAGTCTCTAAGGTGCCACAAGTACTCCTGTTCTTCTTACTGTTTTAATGTAGATTCATCTTCTGGTCACCTGGGCTAAAATTTTCAAAAGCACCTAAATGACTTAAGAGCCTGTGACCTAGGGCCAGTTTTTCAAAGATATTTAGGTTTTCTAGTGAGGTTTTCTACAGTGCCTTAAGCAGGTTAGGTACCTGACTCCAATGATTTCAGTGGAAGTTAGGCACCCAGGTGCTTTTGAAAATACCACTAGCACCTATCTGCTCTTTAGGCACCTAAACACCTTTGGAAATCTGGTCCTAAAGCCCAGATCCTCAAAGATATTTAGGCACCTAACTCCCACTGAAATCATGGGAGTTAGGCCCCTAAATACCTTTGAGGATCTGGGCCTCACTATCTAAGTAACTTTAGAATATTTAGCACGTGGTGTATTATGTATATGAACTGTATTGTTTGTCTACTCAGAGAGAAAATTCCTTAGGATAGGGATTATGTCTCCTCCTTCTTTCTATTGTGGTTTAGCACACCATCTTAGTACACAGCAAATAATATCTGGTTTACTGGAATTAACTTCCACACAGGGCTGTTTTGGATACTTGATTAACGGCACAAAACTATATGGGTGAAGTGGATGGTGAACAGGGAAAGCCAAGATCACCTGAAAGCCTTTAGCCTCTTATATCACACCTCCAGATGAGACTAGGGATGTACCAGGAATTCAGAAATTAAAGTGTTTGCAATGTGAATATATTTCTAAGATTCACACTCAACTTATTTTTAGCTATGAAACTTCATTTCCGGGCTCCACTGATAGTATATACCAATGCTCCATTCCAGTAGAATCATAGAATATCAGGGTTGGAAGGGACCTCGGGAGGTCATCTAGTCCAACCCCCTGCTCAAAGCAGGACCAATCCCCAGCTAAATCAGAATGGACAATGGCAGCTCTAAGCTGTTGTCTCTCAACATTTTCTGATAAGTATTGGGTATAGCAGTGCTTGGTTTAATGTATTTACGCATCATTAGAAATGTTGGACCATCGTTCTCTCCCACTTTGGGGGAGGAGGAGAGACTTTTTAGCTCCCCAAAAATGTGAGAAGAGCATGATTTCTTTCCCCTGCCATTTGGGGACCATAGCAATGTTGGGCAAAGATAAGAGGATTCTTTGGACTTCATCCCAATCAATGCAGGGAGTAAAGAACAGGAAAATTTTGTGAAGCACCATAGCTTTCCTCCACGTGGGCATAGAGATCTGGAGACTTGGGGGGCCTTAACCACCTCCCAGAAACTAGGGATTGCACTAATAAAGGAAAGTATTTGGAAGAGAAGCTCAATTATCTCACTTAATTAAAAGTGACATATTTGATCATGGTACAAAACTACTCCTTAAAGTGACATTTAACAACTATTATTTTATTATTTTTTAACTCTAGCCTCCCAAAATAAATAAAAAGGTGTCTATACACCTGCTTCACCACGTGGTTGGGTGAAGGGGAGCAGAATGAGCACGAGACATCAGCCCTGTGGAGGGATGCAAGAGTATTATGAAATGTAGCACAGCAGACCAGCCTAAGTTAAAATGTATGCCCTGGACCAGATGGGAATTAGGACTCAGCTGTGTGTCATCAACTCTATATTACCAACACCTAAAGGAGATTCTCCTCTATCTCAAGAGAAATAGGAAAGTCCTTTCAATTTACACATGAAAATCTCACACACATTCTCCTGCAGTTAAGACAGTCACTCACAGGTTTTAAAAGAGGGGAAGGGCTTAAAGGACATTAACTCTCCCAGTGGTAGTAACTTCCTTCCTCAGCACAGGGGACATTTCAGAGCCATTTGCTTGAATCATGAGATCAGTAACACATCACCCTCCTCCCGCATAGGTGCTGCTGGGGCTACTGTCTGAGCTTGGAGATACGCAATGTTTTCCAGGAGGGTCCAGAGCTGCTTTTTCATCCTTCTCATTCTTGGTGAGTTGGGGAATGGGACAGAACTGGAAATTTTTGATCTAAAATCATAGATCGGCTTAAGGTGCCAAAGTTGGATTCAGATTTCAAACAGCCCAAAGTCTGGGGATGTTCTGAGCTGGGGTTTTGCTTTAACTCTCCTCAAAGATAGGAGCTCTCCATGAACTTGGATCTGAATCCAAGTTCAGAATCTAAACACTCCCAAATGTTGGGGATGGTCAGATTTGGGGGTCAGCAGCAGGTNGAGTTTTTGCCCCCCACAGCCTGGGTGGAAGGGGGGGGGAGAAAGGGTACACAGGGTGTTAAGGGGCACCTTACGTGGTCCAAGGCCAACTGCCCCGCCTCTCCGTGGGGTTCTGCTGCCGCCTTCACCATGAGCCGCTCCACTCCACTATCCGTCCCGTGAGCTGCACCAGCCGTCCCACGAACTGCTCCGCTCCGCTTGCTGTCCCACAGGCAGCGCCAACCGTCCCGCAAACTGCTCCGCTCGCTGTTCTGTGTGCCACGCCAACTGTCCCGCAAACTGCGCCGGTCTGCCAGCCGCTTCGTAAACTGCTCCGCGCGCCGTTCCGTGGGCAACACCAACCGTCCCACAAACTGCTCCACTCCACCAGCCGCTTAGCAATATAGCTTCAGGCTCCCCCACTAGTTAACACAGCACTCAGTGATCTCAACTCTTAGTGATTTCAGCTTATCAGCTAATAGTAGGGGAGCCCTAGTGCTGGTATACCATTGGCCCAAAGCAAATTCAGCTCAGCAGTCTGTAACTAGATTCTTAATAGGATCAAAGTTAGCTCTGACATTCAACAGTGGAGGGGAGGGGGAGGGAGGGAGAGAGAGAGGGGGGAAGAGGAGGTGCAATTGGTGTTTCAGGCCCTCAACAGAAGACCTATCCCATCAGGTACAAATACCTATCCCCAACCTCTCTCCCCTCACTGGGTTTTGGAACCCATGTCCCTTGTCTAGCAAGTGCTACTTAGTTGATGGTGAGTCCCTCTGTCATCAAACAGTTCCACTGGCCTTGATTCACATAACCATGGTAACTCAGGGTAACAACACTTTATTCCTCCTGCCCCAATAACAGAGAAACTGGGGATCCCACAGCCACCAAAGTGACCATTTTGGGCTGCTGGGGCTCACGCTAGGCGGGGTGGGTGTGCCTATGCAAATGAGATCAGCCCCTAAAGTTCTTTTCCACACTCCCCATAATTCACCACCAGATGTCAGGGTAGAGCTCATCCTGACTCTGCTCACATATATAATAATCCTTCTTCCGGGTATTGCCAGCAGCATAAAGGGCTGGGTTCAAATATCGTTGGGTTCCTCTCAAAATTAACAAACACACTGGCTTGACCCTTCTGCCCCAACTCAGAAACCTAGGAAAAGCCAGAAACCTTCCCTGAGCGCCATTAACAGGCAATACTTCCCTGCTTACAAGCACTGAGTCTTTGCATGAAACAAGGACAAATGTATTAGGGGAAAAGGGGACACAGAATGAATGTGGGAAAACAGCAATAAAAACTCAGATAGATCTGAACACTAAATATAACTCCCCAATCCCACATTGTCTTTAGCTCAGTTTGACAGCTGCTGATGTGGACTTTCAATAAGGCAATGGCCCTTTACCAGTCATTTCTCCCTCCCCCGTCCTCTGCTGCACCCCACTCACTGTTTGTTGTCCATGGTTAGTGAAGTCCAGAGTTTGAGGAGGTCTGTATCCAGCCCTTAGGGGAAATGCTGCCTGGTCTGGTTCGGAGAGTCCATCCCCTAAGCTAGCCATAGTGATTACAGCTGTGGAGGTGCTTGGTCGGGGGAGGGCCCTCATCAGACTCCTTCAGCTCTGCTGCTCCCCTCTGCAGCTGCAGTGGAAGGCCACCTCTTTCCTCTGCACCAACTCTTCACAAAGTCTTCCACAGAAAGAGATCAACAGCATATATAGCTCTGCCCGAATCCTTGCACCTGGGATGCACTGCCAGCAACAATTAGAGACCCCTTTCCCTTAGTCTCTCTTGTGCCCAGGCTCCATTATCCAACTGTGCGAGATGGAGGGTTTTTGTAGGCTGACTCCTGACCCAGGACACATTTAGTACAGGCTTCCATTCACCCCATACCTGCAGAAGCCCCATGAGTATCTGGGGTTCTGCAGCCCCAGAGGAAGCTCCCTATTCCAATGGGCATATTTCCCCTTGCTTACGGTTGTAGAATGCTATTATGGTCACACCTCCAGAGGGACAGAAATTGTGACTAAAACCCTTCAGATGCCTTCTCCAATGCCTAGTTAGGAAGAGGGTGTCAGTGAGGGAAGAAGATGAAGTGATAGCAAAACACAAAGGCTTAAGGCTTGTCTACAAACAGTTGATTGAGAACCAAGAACCAAATTACGCTGGTTTGGAAACCCATTTAATTAAATCAACCCAAACATTTTGTTAAGACTAATATCAGATCAAGAGTGCACTATGTCAACTTAGCTTAAATTGGTAAATCAATATAAGACACTCAATTTGAAATATTTTGTACCATCTTAAGTAAATTGGTTTCTAAATCTGCTTATGTATGATGTTTGCAGAATTTTGCATAAAAAAACGTTAATCAGTTGTAATTCACACCTTTTGATATTTCACTGTAAGTCTGTGTGAGGACATTCCTGTACACTGGGAAGCAGTGGCACGGTGAGCTGAAGATCTCTGCTGCCCCTATTATATAACAATTTTGGGGGAGGACAGGGCTCCCTCAATATAAAACTCAGTAGTTGGGTTGTACCGGAGCCTCACAGAAGACTAAGAATGCAGGAACTGTGGATGCAAAACAAACACAGCAGCTGCAACAGTAGTAGGAGCAAAGGCCTCTTCCACATGCATTTATTCCAACTTCTGGGGGATCCAAAACCTGGCCCGGCCCAGACAACATTTGTGAGACAGAGGGTCCAGAACCTCCTTCCATCACCATTTTTGCTCCATCGCCTTTCTAAAAAGGTTCCCCTGCCACTTTCCCTCCCCTTGGAGCTGTACAGCACAGAGAGCTACCATGGGCTTCCCACTTCCTGCATGGCTACAGCTGCAGGGGAAACAGAATGGAGAGGTGGTGCTTGGGGGCAGAGAGCTTGTTCCCATCACACAGCCGGGCTCGGAAGGGGTGGTGACAGAACAATGGCGGCTGCATTCTCTCTCCTGAATCGGGGGTGGGCGATTTGCTGATCGCTATTTGTGTTGGTTTATTGCAGGTTTCTCCCAGGCTCTTCTCATTCACGTTCCTCTGGATTCAGTCAATGGAACTGTCAATCATTCTGTCCTTCTGCCCATCTCCTATAGCAGGGGTCGGCAACCTCTGGCACGCGGCTCACCAGGGTAAGCACCCTGGCGGGCCGGGCCAGTTTATTTACCTGCCGCGTCGGCAGGTTCGGCCAATCGCGGCTCTCACTGGCCGCGGTTCGCCGCTCCGGGCCAATGGGGGCAGCGGGAAGCAGCGCGGGCGAGGGATGTGCTGGCCGCGGCTTCCCGTCGCCCCCGTTGGCCCGGAGCGGCGAACCGCGGCCAGTGGGAGCCGCGATCGGCCGAACCTGCCGACGCGGCAGGTAAATAAACTGGCCCGGCCCGCCAGGGTGCTTACCCTGGCGAGCCGCGTGCCAGAGGTTGCCGACCCCTGTCCTATAGGCTCCAGGGGCCATTTCTCTTTCCTCTGTCCATTCAGTGGAATTTCAGTAACACCCCTAATTCACTCACCATCTACACAGTGACTAACTGCTCTGTCAGTGCTGAAGGGATTCCCACCCGCTGCTCTGGACATAATTATACAAATCTCGCATACCAAGGCCGGACTGTATTTTTCCCTGAAAATGCATCTCTGCTCCTTCAGAACCTGCAGCTCAGCGACAGCGGAGTCTACAGTGTCACCTTCAAAGTACCACAGCAAACCAGACACATCACATTAACTGTATCTGAACCTCATTTCAACCATGGAAACGCAGATACTGGTGAGTATGTGACAGATGATATGCTCAGCACTGCAGGACACTGACCCATCAAAATGCCTCAATTCAAAATAGGAAAGTGCAGATTATGTAGCAGATTGGTACACCTCTCAACATTAGGAATAGGGATAGCCTGAGTGTCCAACAAGCCCGGAAAGCGGTCTGATTTCCCCACCCGCTCCCATACCAGGGTCGGCAGTGATAGAGATAAATCACATTGATTCAATTTGTAAAGTAGTTTGAAACGTATTTTGACAAAAGAATCAATTTTGGTTTCACCTTCTCAAAAGGCGCCAGCTCCATTTTCACGCTGATGTACGTATCTTAGATTTTGGACCTCAATTGAATCCCATTAGTTTTCATGGGAGCAGAAGGAGGTTATTATAATTCTTGAATTCCAATGCACCAGGCAGTCACATGTTGCCACCCAGCACCGGCATTGCTAATATTGCCTTTTCTATTTCTGTATCTTTTGCTTCTCAGCTCTGGAAGAGAAAAGAGCTGCTGGTACTTACAGCACATAGAAAAAAAACAATAATATTGACACACAACATTCAACATTCAGAAAAGACATTCTAAATTCCTTCCTGAAAAGGCCACTACTCCAATGAAAGTGGCATTAGTTGCCAACCAGTGCAGTACCACAAACATTCACCCTTTATTTCTAATTGAATTGTTCAGGATCAGAGGATATGAAGGCAAGGAGTACGTCCAAAGCAATATGTGCCATATTTGCAGTTTCTGTGCTCTGTGGTTTCATCACCATTGGGGCCCTCTTCCTGGTGCTTTTCCTGCACTTCACACACATGGTGAGTTTGGTCAATCAATCAGTAAATGGGTTTAAATCTTGGGGAGTTCTGTGCTACACATTCTTATTGCAGTAACTATTCCTCTTGGGTCTGAACAGGATTAAGCATGAGAGAGGGATGAAATAGGAATGGCAAGCAGTCGGCACACTGGAATGAAGCGGTTGCTTCTGCACATGTCTAGGGTGCACACCTCAGACTTGGTCTCAGTGATAGCTTTCTGTCTGTGGCCAGGAATGTGGGGTGCAGATATTACAAGTCTAGCTACACACCACAGTGAAAACAAGCTACAGTCACACTGCAGTGAGTTGCTACATGTGGTAATGAAAGACTCTGGCAGGGGGAAGGCAGTGGGGAAAGGCTCTGGCAGCAGGGAGCCTTCCCTGTGGCATGAAAGGACCCCAGCAGTGGGACACTACACTGCTAAAAATACCAGTGTAGACAGGGAAGGCACTGCTTTGGTGTGTCGAGAGCTGTGTAGGGTACATACCCTAAGGTTCTGGTGGGTCTTTACTCATCTAAGGCCTGGTCTACACTACGATTTTAGGTCGAATTTAGCAGCGTTATAGCGAATTAACCCTGCACCCGTCCACACAACGAAGCAATTTACTTCGATATAAAGGGCTCTTAAAATCGGTTTCTGTACTCCTCTCCGACGAGGGGAGTAGCGCTGAAATCAACATTGCCGGTTCGAATTAGTGTTAGTGTGGACTAAATTCGATGGTATTGGCCTCCGGGAGCTATCCCACAGTGCACCATTGTGACCGCTCTGGACAGCAATCTAAACTCGGATGCTCTGGCCAGGTGGACAGGAAAAGCCCAGCAAACTTTTGAATTTCATTTCCTGTTTGCCCAGCGTGGAGAGGGCCATTTGTTTTTCAGATGGTCTTTGAAATGACATTTTCCATTTAAAAATGTCGTTTTGAAGCAAAAAGGTCACTTGACATCCATTTTTTTTTGTTTAAATCAAAAAAGTTAAAATTTTCCATTTTGACATTTCCAATTTGATCATTTAAAAGTTTTTTGTTAAAAAATTTAAACATTTCTACATTTCTCCCAATTTACAATGATTAATAATGTAAAATATAAAAATGTGCAGCCAAAGGAAAAGCACAGTTTTTAAGCAGCTCCACCGGCAACTGGTAGGTCTAATGGTAACACAATGAACTTTATCGGCCCTCATTTACACCAGTGAATATCAAGAATATAGGGGCCAAAGAACTTGGCCTAATGTTGTCAACAGGGTGACAGTAAAGAGAGAACAGTATGGGGCCCACAGACAGTAGCAGGAATGCCAACAACAAAAACCTACAGAAAGATATAAAGAAAGAACCATGTTACGGTTTATTTCGGAGCTAAGCATATGCTACATCAACCACCCAAAGATGCCAAAGATTTCCTCATAATGAACACACACATTTGTGTTTGTTGCACCTTGTTACCTAGCTCTGTATCATCAATACAGACACAACATGTTAAAAACAAAGAATAAAGAACCCTGAGACCCAGAAATGTGATTCACGGGAATAAAAGAATGAGGAGAAATGGAAAGAATGTGGTCTTGTAATATTTTAACACCTGAACTATGTTGGGAAAGGTGGAGTGAATGGGGTAAATTGAATATCAACAAATCACTGGTAGAATTTTAGTACGAATATGCTGTAACACACAACTGTATATTGCTCAACTCTGCACTAGTCTCTTGCATATTTGATGCCCTCCCTATTACTACTTAAAATGGTTGATACAATTCTCNGAATGGGTGGTGGTGGGGGTTTATTTTGTTTTCTGCTGCTGCACGGTAACAGGAAAACCGCAGCACTTAATGGGCTTTGCTTGCTATGGGAAAGGAGGGCGCTGCTTTAATGCAGAAGCCGAAAGACAATGGCTTACCATGGCTGCATACAAGCCGAATTCTGTTGCCCGGCCCTGCGTCTGTGATCTCTAACACCAAAGCCACAGGCACTCAATATAAGATGCAAAATGCGACCTTGTACCGAAATCACATGTGCTATGTAATGTGAATAGTGTTGTTCACCGTGAAATAGTATAAGCATTGTTCTATAAAATGTATCTTTTTAAATACTTCTCTCCCTTTTTTCCCCTCCTCCTGCAGCTGCAAATTTTTCAAGCCTCCCTCCTCCGTCCCGAAGGCTATCCCAGATAAGGCGGCGAAAGAAACGCCCGCGAGATGAGATGTTCTCAGAAATCATGCAATCTACCCGCGATGAAAGAGCTCATTTGAATGAGTGGAAGGACACGGTCTCAAAGTTCAGGAAAGATGCCAGTGACCGTGAGGACAAGAGGGACCAACGTGAGGAGAGAAGGGACGCTCGAGATGAGAAGTGGCGGGATGCAATGCTGGGGCTGCTGCGTGAGCAAACGGACATGCTCCGGCGTCTGGTGGAGCTTCAGGAACGGCAGCAGCAGGATCACAGAGTGCCGCTGCAGCCCCATATAACCGCCCTCCCCAAGTTCCATAGCCTCCTCACCCAGACGTGTAAGAACACGGGGGGTGGAAGGGGGGAGGCTCCGTGTACCCTGCCACTCCACCCCAGTGGACAGCCCAAGCAAAAGGCTGTCATTATTTTGAATTTTTTTAGTGACCTGTTCCTTCCCTCCTATCCTCCTCCCAAACCCCACCCGGACTACCTTGTCAGTTCTCTCCCTATGTTTATTACCCATTGATAAAGAATGCATGATTTCTAAACGATACTGACTTTATTTCTTTCAAAGCAAGCTGTGATCGAAGGGGGGAGGGTGGGTTGCTTACAGGGAATGAGTCAATCAAGGGGGCGGGTTTTCATCAACGAGAAACAAACAGAACTTTCACACCGTAGCCTGCCCAGCCATGAAACTTGTTTTCAAAGCTTCTCTGATGCGCACCACTTCCTGGTGTGCTCTTCTAATCGCCCTGGTGTCTGGCTGCGCGTAATCAGCGGCCAGGCAGTTTGCCTCAGCCTCCCACCCCACCATAAAGGTCTCCCCCTTACTCTCACAGAGATTGTGGAGCACACAGCAAGCAGCAATAGCAATGGGAATGTTGGTTTGGCTGAGGTCTGAGCGAGTCAGTAACGAGCGCCAGCGACCCTTTAAACATCCAAAGGCACATTCTACCACCATTCTGCACTTGCTAAGCCTGTAGTTGAACAGCTCCTGACTACTGTCCAGGCTGCCTGTGTATGGCTTCATGAGCCATGGCATTAAGGGGTAGGCTGGGTCCCCAAGGATAACTATAGGCATTTCAACATCCCCAACAGTTATTTTCCAGTCTGGGAAGTAAATCCCTTGCTGCAGCCATTTAAACAGACTAGTGTTACTGAAGACTCGAGCGTCATGAACCCTTCCCGGCCATCCCACGTTGATGTTGGTGAAACATCCCTTGTGATCCACCAGTGCTTGCAGCACCATTGAAAAGTACCCCTTGCGGTTTATGTACTGGCTGCCCTGGTGCTCCGGTGCCAAGATCGGGATATGGGTTCCATCTATCGCCCCACCACAGTTAGGGAATCCCATTGCAGCAAAGCCATCCACTATGAGCTGCACATTTCCCAGAGTCACTACCTTTGGTAGCAGCAGCTCAGCGATTGCTTTGGCTACTTGCATCACAGCAGCCCCCACGGTAGATTTTCCCACTCCGAACTGATTACCGACTGACCGGTAGCTGTCCGGTGTTGCAAGCTTCCACAGGGCTATCGCCACTCGCTTCTCAACTGTGAGGGCTGCTCTCATCTTGGTATTCTGGCGCTTCAGGGCAGGGGAAAGCAAGTCACAAAGTTCCATGAAAGTGCCCTTACGCATACGAAAGTTTCGCAGCCACTGGGAATCGTCCCACACCTGCAACACTATGCGGTCCCACCAGTCTGTGCTTGTTTCCCGGGCCCAGAATCGGCGTTCCACAGCGAAAAGCTGCCCCATTAACAACATGATCTCCAAAGCGCCGGGGCCCGTGGCGCGAGACAATTCTGTGTCCATGTCCATGTCCTCATCACTCTCGTCGCCGCGCTGCCGTAGCCGCCTCCTCCTCGCCTGGTTTTTCAGGTCCTGGTTCAGCATAAACTGCACAATAATGCGCGTGGTGTTTACAATGTTCATGACTGCTGTCTTGAGCTGAGCGGGCTCCATGCTTGCCGAGGTATGGCGTCTGCACAGTTCACCCAGGAAAAAAGGCGCGAAACAGTTGTCTGCCGTTGCTTTCACGGAGGGAGGGGGAGGATGTTCCCAGAACCACCCGCGACAATGTTTTTTGCCCCATCAGGCATTGGGATCTCAACCCAGAATTCCAATGGGTGGGGGAGACTGCGGGAACTATGGGATAGCTACCCACAGTGCAACGCTCCGGAATTCGACGTTAGCCTCGGTACATGGACGCGCACCGCTGAATTAATCTGCTTAGTGTGGCCACATGCACTCGTATTTATACAATCGATTGCCAAAAATTGAATTCTGTAAATTCGGAGTAATTCCGTAGTGTAGACATACCCTAAGCAGTGCTTTACCATCTACACTGCTATTTATAACCTGTGCTGGAGGAGGGGGTGGGGTGCTGCAGTACATGTACTCTGCATGCTATTGTAAGGACACAGTGTATAGACAAATACATCAATATTGATATCTGTGTATCTAAATTACTTAATTCTCCCACTGGCGACGCTTCTAAATAAGCAAATATTACATCCAGATTCCAGTTCAGTAGCACTTTTAAAAGACAAGACTAATTGCAGACTATTACAAAACTCCTAGACCTCAGAAAGAAAATAATGTATACAATCTCCCTGAAATACAGATGCATGGAGACTTACAAGATAGGCCTCTGACTGCCAGATGCTGAGACTGGAGGACAGGGGATAGATCACTGAATTGCCCTGTTCTGTTAATTCCCTTAGAATCATCTGGCTTTTCGCCACTGTTGGAAGAAAGGATACTGGGCTAGATCTGACTCAGTAAGGCCATTCTTACATTTTTATGTTCAAAATCTTTGGGGCCAATTTAGTAGCAATTGTAGCTCTTTTAGCAATAGTTATAAGTTCAACAATAGACAACTATTCAAATAAATAAAGATGGCAGTTTGAAAGTAAATATTTTGTTCCTCTGCTATTCTACTGATGGGACCACTTCTGCAACCTCTGCTCATGTGAGTAAGGGCTGCAGAATCAAGGTCTAAATCTTCATCTCCCTGACTTCATTTCTGGCTCATTTTTTTTCTAGACATGCGCCCTGCTGCCTTCAACGCAGGAAAGCTTTGAATACTGCTGATGAACTAAGAGTTGGCTACCCCCAGGTACCCTCCATCAGCTTCTAAGACGGGTCTGTAGATTTCTTTATAAGCAGAATGTGTGGAATCTTCAAAACTCAACATAGAACTGGAAGCGTTCCATGGCTGAGGATACAGAGGGAAGAATAAGACTATTCAGTGCTCACATACTGATGGTGCTTTTCAGCCATATATCTCCACGTGCTTTACTAAAGTAATTCAATATTTTCCCCATTTTAGAGCCTGGAAATTGAGCCAGAGAGAGGTGAAATTGAGGTGCCATAGGCACCATGGTACAACCAGGGTCAGAGACCTGGTCTCCTGGCTCTAGTGTGGCGCTTTCTCCACTGGACCATTCTATCTCCTATATCCCCTAAATCCACAGGGCAAACTCAACTAAAGCTTTGGGTAGAAACAACCTGAGCTTTCCTGACAAAGCAATAAGGATTCCTTTGAAATTGGTTACGATGCATTTTGCTGATTTATGTATATAACACCTGGAACTCTCAACAACAGGAACAAGGAATTATAATTATCAACATAAATGAAAGACAAATGCTCATCATTTTTCTCCCATACACACAAAAAATTCCCATGAAAATGTGGCTTTGTTGAATTCAGAATCTTCTGAAGAAATGAGAGAAAAAATGACATTTTTGTTTTTAAAATGGTCTTTGAAATAACATTTTCCATTTCAAAATGTGGTTTTGGAGCAAAACTTGACATGTCAATTTTTTTGTTTATTAGAACAAAAATGGGAAAATACCAGTATTGGAAATGCTGGTATTTCTACCCACTATTAGGGCTCAATCCTGCTCAATAACAGAACTCCTGCTGCCATCAGTGGTGCAGTATCAGACTCCTAGTAAGCTCCTTTAGGCAGGGCCGGCTCCAAGTTTTTTGCCGCCCGAAGCAAAAAAATTTTCCCGCACCCCCCTGGCCCCACCCCAACTCTGCCCCTTCCCCGCCCCATTCCAACCCCTTCCCCAAATCCCTGGCCCTGCTTCCTTCTCCAGGCGCGCCGCATTTCCCCTCCTACCCCTCTCTCCCAGGCTTGCCTCCGCTCAGGGCCGGCTCCTGGCTTTTTGCGCCCCAAGCAAAAAAAAAAAAAAGGAAAGTGCCACCCCAAGCACATGCTTGGAGCGCTGGTGCCTAGAGCCGGCCCTTCCTTTAGGGCAGAATGAGCAATAGAGGAAAGAGGTGAAGGAGGGAAGAAATGGAGGGGAGTTCGGGGGTAGTTAAATGTAGTTAATATTTTTAGTTTGTAAATAAAAACCTCAGGCTGCTCCAGCTGCTTTTACCCTCTTGCCCTTGTACCTGCAGGCCTTTGGGTTCACGTCACTCCTCTCTACAGAACAGAGATAAAGATGGAAGAAGCTAAAGTGACTTCTCAGAGAAGGTGTTTATAATTGTATTTTTTCCTGGTTAAAATTTGAACCCAGAATTTCTGGCAGCCAGCAGTGGGAGTTGAGCTGGGTAGGTGAAAGTGCAGAACATGATCTTTTCTGCTTCATGCATCATCCCCAAACCAGCAGGTTATAACACTTTGCACTGGTCAGTAGACCCAGCATTTTAGGTAGGGTTTGAAGACCAAGGTGGGCAGAAAGAAATGCCAAATCAAGACTCACATCTCTATGGAAAGACTAAGGCCCTGTCTAGATTAGGATAAAAGATGTGGTGTTAGTGTAACCCGCTCATGAGTACAGGTCCCCTGCTGTACCCAATCCATAGCGGAGAGGAGTTGTTGCAGTCCTAACTAAGGAGTCATGTCTCTCTAGCTCATGCTGTAACAGCTCATGCTTTTTGCTTGAGAAGTCCTCAGTACATAAGCCAAGATCATGACTGTCACATTAGAACATGCTAGTACATTTGAAACATCTAGTGTAGACAAGGCTGTGTCCAATTTAACATATGCTAAACTGCTTGAGTTAAAGCATAGGCCTTAGCATGTGTCAGAAGCAGTATGCCTTGTCTACACTAGCCTGTTCCAACATGTTAGCTAACACCTACTAACATCCCACCTTTAAATCCTACTCTGGAGAAGTCTTAAGGTCCAGCCCACGTCTGTATTTCTTTGGAGATGATTGTTCAGTCCTCTGCTGTGGAAAGAAGATTGAGTAACTTTCATTCTCCCTTTTGGCTTAAGAACAAAACCTAAGAACCAACATGGCCTCTCCCTTGAAGATAAAAAGAGCTTTTAAAAAAAAAATTATTTGACAGAAGCATACTGTGGGCCAAAGCCTCCTAGCAGCCTGCAGCCTGAGCAGACAGTATGGGAGCTGCTGAATTTCCTGGATGGAAAGTATCATCCCCTAGACTGCCACATGGCTATAAGATACTGCAGTAAGCATCACTCTAGCTGAGTCATCCAATATCCCCCTTCAGGGGGACATGCATTTTGGATCTCTGCAGTTATGGATCCACCAGACCTGCCCCATGTCAAATCCCTCATCCATGCTCCAGAGCAGTGAGATTTCTTGGACATGTGCTTCACCATTTTCCCTCACTCCTCCCTCATGCAGGGCCGGCCCACAACATTTTGGCACCTGAGGCAGGGAGCTCAAATGACGCCCCCATGCTCCCTTGCTTGGGCCAAAACTTGGAAAGGTCTCAATTCTGCCTTCTTCCTGTTCTACTCCTCTCATGGTACTGCTCTGCTACCTACCCCAATAAAGGAGAACTAACAACTTAAAATGCCTTGTTCAAAAATTGTAAGTAACACTTAACTTTCAAACACCTGAACAGCAAATGTAACTTTTCTTGTCTGCATAGTAAACACTGGCATTTTTATCTGTTTGACTAATCAAAGTGGTGCTTTCCGTGCCTTCTTGGTTGCAAAGATTTGAACTGCTTCCTGAAGGTCCACAGTCTGGGCCAGCTCATGCTCTATTGAGATGGTTGCAAGGCCGACCAGCCTCTCCTGTGTCATTGTGGAGCGTAGATGTGTTTTTATTAACTTCAGCTTGGAGAAGCTGTGTTCTCCCCTGGCAACTGTTACAGGAAGTGTTAGAAATATGCGCAGAGCAACAAAAGCATTTGGAAAGAGGGTGGTCATCTTATTTGTGCACATATATTCCAGAACAGCCTTTGGAGTTGAACCTGCTGAAATGTATCTTGAAAGGGCTTTCAGTTCATCACCTAAATCACTCGCATCAATATCGCGCATGTCATCATGTGTCAACACTGTCTCTAGTGCCCTGCATTGCTGGTGTAGGTCTTCTTCAGGTATAGTGAGGAGTTTTGGAATATCATACAACATCCCAAATATACTGCTGTGTTCCTTGAGCTGCATGAAACGTTCTTCAACTGACTGTATTGCACAATCTAGCACCTGGTTAAAGAATTCAACTTTGAATTGTTGTTTGGGGTCTCTTATGGGATTATCCCGTGCCTCGTAATCAAAATGTCTTCTTCTTTGGTGACTCTTGTATTCTTGAATGGGTGGGAAAATAGCTTCAGTGTGAAGTTCCTCTGCCAACTTCTGTGCACTCTTCAGAACGTTTTGAAATCCCTCATCTGACTGGTAAGACTGTAGGTATGACTTTGCTTTGTCCAGTTGTTCCATTGCTCCAGATATATCAAGGTCAGCACCTTGGAGTCTCTTGCTTACAACATTTATTTCAAACAGTATGTCATGCCACAACACTAAGCCACAGAAATTTGAAGTTATGTATGTTTCTTGTCATTCCATTTCCCTCTGCCACTGTTCTCCCACGAACAGTTCCTGTCATAGCATTATCCTCCATAATGGCAACTTTGGCATCATCTATCTTCCCAATTTGGTGTTTGATATAGGCTTTATCGCCTCCACTCGACTTTCCCATCATGTGGCACTCAGTGGTTTCAGTGTCAGAGAGGATGTTCCTATATGTTGCTTCAAAATTTGCCATCGATGAGTTGATGCAGAGAAAAATACATAGACGCTTTGAATTACATTAAAAAATTCAGCAGCCTCACTAGAAGCTGATGCTGCATCACTGACCACCAAGTTCAATGAATGAGAACTGCATGGGACAAAAAAAGCTCGAGGGTTTAACTCTCGGATCCGTGTCTGCACTCCTCTGTTCTTTCCTCTCATGTTGGCAGCTGTAAAGGTCCGGAGTAGGGGCTCGTCCCTCACAGGGGCGAGCGGGAGCCAGGCCACCTCACTACACTAGGCTAACAAATCAGTCTCTCGGGGCTCCGGCCCTCAGGCGGGGGCGGAGCAAACACAGTGTCTGTCAGGGCTCAGGCCCTCAGGCAGGGGCTGAGCAAACACACAGTCTGTCAGGGCTCAGGCCCTCGGGCAGGGGCTGAGCAAACACACACAGTCTTGCAGGTTGGGGGAGGAGAGAGACTGCCACCCGAGCTAGGGGTGGCAGGGGGGACACAGGCCCACCCACTCCACTGTGTCCCGGCCCGGGGCCCTAACAGCAGCAGTCGGTCTGCTGCTGGGTCAGTGGGGATCCTGACCGCAACACACTGACATAGGCTCAGGGCCTGCTACTGCCAGACCGGGGTCGGCGATCCCCGGGCCACTTCCAATCTCCCCCTCCTCCATGGGTACCTGTCCATCTCCAGCTTCCTCCACTGTGTCCCAGATCATGGGCTCCTCAGGGTAGTGAGCGCTGGGCAGGCTGGGCAGCTCCGCAGGCTCCTCGGCGAGGGGATGCGCAAGCCGCTCCGCAGGGTCCCGGACTTGGGGCCGGCTTGGCCAGTCCTCCTCAGGATACCGGGCTCGGGGCAGGCTCGGCCAGTCCTCCTCAGGATACCGGGCTCGGGGCAGGCT
>QXTE01000139.1:51240-67932 GCA_003942145.1 Platysternon megacephalum
GTTTCCATTGTTTGGCACATACAGCTGATCTGAAGTGCCACGCAGTGCTAGGTTTTGGGTAGCAAGCATTCTCACAATGGCAATGAGCCTTTTCAGAACATTTTGCCAGTAAAGAGACTCTGATGCAATCTTCTCTTGATGCTGATCATCTATGGTGGCCTTTAACCTTAGTCTCATCTCAAGCTCTTTCCACCTATGGAATGCTCTCTGGTGATTTGCTGCCTTCTCATGGCATGCCAGATTTCTAGCCAGATTTTTCCAGTCCTTTGTTCCTGTAGAACCCAATGTGGCTGGAACATTAGACTGGAAGAGTTTGCAACAAAAACAGTATGCAGCATTCTGGGTTTCTGAGTACATAAGCCATGGCCTCTCCACTTTGTCACCATTGGGGATTTCACGCCAGTAATGTGTTGGATGGAAACTTCTATTTTCATTGTCTTTGGGGAACATGAAGTTTTTCACTTTCTGTGGCCCATGCAGTACAAGGAAGTCCCTCAGGCTACTGCTCAAGTGGGTCCACAGTCCTGGATCATCTAGACTTAAGGAACTAAACTCCGCAGCAGCTGTTTCTTGTGTCTCCACCATACTCTTCTCTGATCTACACTTTTCTTCAGGAATGTGCATGGTTACATCCATTTGAGATGGAGATATGGATGCTGCAGTAGCTGCCAGGTCACCTGCACTCTGACTAACTGGAAGATCAGGCATCTCCTCACCACTCACATCCTCACTGGGGCCGGAAGGCTCACCCTGAACATCTATATATCTATATATCTCAGGAGAGCTCCTTCCTGCTTAGATAGAAAAGCTTCCTTTACTTTCTCTCTTTTTCTGAATGCTGCACCAGAGGGGTGTTTTCTTCTTTCACTCAAGACTGCTGTTCTGTGCCAGCTATAGTGGCTCGCAACACTCAGTTGAAGGGGATAAATAAGCAGGCTGGTAGCAGGGCCTGAGTGAGGGAAGATATCAGCGTCTTAAGGGCCTAATCTTTGCCAGTAATCTTATACCTCAGTTCACCCTAGCCCCAGCACCCCTTTTCTCTCTGCTACACCACACTCCCAGTTTGGTGTCAGTGGTTAGCTAAGTCCAAGACTCCAGGAGTACAACTGGCCAAGCCCTGCCTCCAGCCCCTAGGGAAAATGCTGGCTGAGCTGGTCCAGGCATTCCACCACCTAACCCACTATCGTGATTTCAGCTTTGTTGATGCTGGGGAGGGGACCCTCACCAGAAATTATTCAGCTCTGTTGCTGTCCTCTGCAGCTCCAGCAAAGAGCAACCCTGCTGCTGTCTTTCATCAAAAAGTGTCTCCGTACCATCTCTCCTCACAGTTACCCCTGCATCTTCTCTTTGCAAAACCTTCAGTACAGAACAATCAAGGACAGAGAACCCTTGGCCAGAGTCCTTCCCAGTTGGGATGAATATTTTCCCACAAGTAAAGAACCCCTTTCCTTCCTTCTCAGATCAGTCCCTCTACCCCACCAATTAGGAGTTCATGTGCAATTTCAGTGACTTCCCAAAGTGTCGCTGGAGGAATTCTGGGTAGAAATCTTATGCAAATGAAACATATGTAGTCGTACTTTCCCCTGTTCACCAATAGATGGTGACAGAGAGCTCCTCCCCTATGGTGCTTCTGTCCACTCTTTGGTAGCAATGAGCACCCTACCCGTTATAGCTTCAGGCTTACATTTAGGATCACACCATATTTTAAGATAAAAGTTCTGCAGCAAAATTCTCCTTTCCAGGGGAGATGGGTAGAGCAGTGGAAATGCAGGAGTCCTTGTCCAACAAAGGAGAAACACTCAGACTCTTTTAAGGCAGGTGAAAGGTTCGTGAGGGAGTGACTTTCACAAGTGGTGACAACTTCCTTCCTGGGCTGAGGGGACATTTCAAAGATGTTCATTTGAACCATGAGGTCAATGGCAAAACAACCTCTTCCAACATAACAGCTACTGTGGCTGCACACCCGGAGCAGAGAGCGATGTTTTACAGGAGGGTCCACAGCTGCTTTCCCATCCTTCTCTTTCTTGACAGGTCTAGAAAGGGATCAGAGCCAAAAATAATTGCTTTCAAACTAGAGAGGGCTCAAGATCCATAAGCTGTATCCAGATCTTGATCATCCCAATGTTTGGGGGTGTTTGGGGATGGTATTTTGGTTCAACCCACTATGGAGAAAGGGGCATTTGCAAAATGTCGATCTGGCTCTACATTTAGAATCTGAATCCTCTAAAAGTTTGTGGGTGGTACGATCTGGGGTGTTGGTTCGGGCCCAGCTCTTCATCAAACATTATAAAAATGAGTACCTGGTTTGTTTGTATATTATTAGCTTAATAGTAACCCACTAAACAGGAAAATAGGGAAGTGGATGAAAATATCCATAAATAATTGTTTTTTTACCTGTGTTTATTTGATCACATTTCTCCTCCTCCAACAACAGTCATGTTAATAAGCTGCTGTGAAACACGCAGAACATGATCTTAGTCATTACCTCACGGAGCGTAGTTTGAATGTCATTTGAGCTATTTCAATTTAACCTCCTAAACTGCCATGTTCCAAATGAAGGGCTTAATGCAGCCCATGGTTGCAGAAGCTTTATGAGAGTCCAGAGTTTCTGCAGCACCACAGGAAACCCACCATTTGAAGGAGCAAGTTTCCCGTGGGCAGTGGCTGTGGGTTGCACAGCCCAACGATAGTGTTTAGGTGACACAGGATGACTCCTCCAGTTCCAAGCAGAAGGGGTTGTCAGCTGGGGAAGAAGTTAAAGAGGCCAGCACAGGCCGAAGACTAGGGCTCCTGGCTGACAGCTCCATTGTAGAGTGGAATCTCTGAACTGCGGAGCAAGGGTATGTTGAGCTGAAGATTCACTATGTTCCTGCCAAAAAAATTACAATTGTGGGGGGAGACAAAGCCTATTTTCACCAGGGAAGCTGTCCCATGGGAAAAAGGCCATGCTATGGTCATGGGTATCCCCTTCCCTCCCAGCAGTCATTGGAGCAGTAGCTTTCTCTGCTCATGCCCAGTCAGGGGTTGAAGAACCTCACTCACATGTCGCACTAGTCCAAGAAGAGAGTTATAAGAGCTTCCATCACTCCCCGTTTTGGTCTATTGCTTGTTTTACATAGGAACAGCTCAACCTCTCTTCGGCCTGGTCTACACTACGATTTTAGTTCGAATTTAGCAGCGTTATAGCGAATTAACCTTGCACCCGTCCACACAACGAGGCCATTTAATTCGATTTAAAGGGCTCTTAAAATAGGTTTCTGTACTCCTCTCCGACGAGGGGAGTAGCGCTGATATCGGTATTGCCGGTTCGAATTAGGGTTAGTGTGGACGACATTCAATGGTATTGGCCTCCGGGAGCTATCCCACAGTGCACCATTGTGACCGCTCTGGACAGCAATCTAAACTCGGATGCTCTGGCCAGGTGTACAGGAAAAGCCCCGCGAACTTTTGAATTTCATTTCCTGTTAGCCCAGCGTGGAGAGCACAGGTGACCACACAGAGCTGAACAGCACAGGTAGCCATGCAGTCCGAGAACCGAAAAAGAGCACCAGCATGGACCACACGTGAGGTACTGGATCTGATCGCTATATGGGGAGAGGATTCAGTGCTAGCAGAACTACGGTCCAAGAGACGAAATGCCAAAACTTTTGACAAGATCTCCAAGGGCATGATGGAGAGAGGCCACAATAGGGACTCATATCAGTGCCGTGTTAAAGTGAAGGAGCTCCGACAAGCCTACCAGAAAACCAAGGAGGCAAACGGACGGTCCGGGGCAGAGCCGCAGACATGCCGCTTCTACGAGGAGCTGCATGCAATTCTAGGGGGGGCCGCCACCACTACCCCACCCCTGACCGTGGATTCCGAGGAGGGGTTAATCTCATCCATGCATGAGGATTCTGCGGACGGGGAAGAGGAGGAGGAGGACGAGGACGAGCTTGCGGAGAGCACACAGCACTCCGTTCTCCCCAACAGCCAGGATCTTTTTCTCACCCTGACTGAAGTACCCTCCGAACCCTCCCAAGGCGGTATCGCAGACCCCCTGGAAGGGACCTCTGGTGAGTGTACCTTTGTAAATATCAAACATGGTTTAAAAACAAGCATTTTTTAATGATTAATTTGCCCTGGGGACTTGGGATGCATTCGCGGCCAGTACAGCTACTGGAAAAGTCTGTTAACGTGTCTAGGGATGGAGCGGAAATCCTCCAGGGACATCTCCATGAAACTCTCCTGGAGGTACTCCAAAAGCTTTTGCAGAAGGTTTCTGGGCAGGGCAGCCTTATTCCGTCCTCCATGGTAGGACACTTGACCACGCCATGCTAGCAGCAAGTAATCTGATATCATTGCATGACAAAGCTTGGCAGTGTATGGTCCTGGTGTTTGCTGGCATTCAAGCAACATCTGTTCTTTATCTTGCTGTATTATCCTCAGGAGAGTGATATCGTTCAGGGTAACCTGGTTGAAATACGGGAATGTAATTAAGGGGACAGAGGTGGCCCCGTTCCTACTGGGCTGTTTGCCTGTAGCTGAAAAGAAATCCTTCCCTGCAGTTAGCCAAGCGGGCGGGGGGGAGTGGGTGGACAATGGCGCTGAGGTTTTCGCGTTTGGCTAGCAGGGGTCTTCCCTGATACCAGCCACGCGGTGGGGGGAGGGGTAAAGCGATCATCCCACAGAATTGGATGGGGGGGCTAGTTTGTTATCTGCATGGATCTTCCATGATACTAGCCACGTGGTGGGGGGAGGGGGTCAACCGATCATCCCACAGAATTGAATGGGTGGGGGGTGGGGGTTATTATGTTATCTGATGCTGCACGGTAACAGGAAAACCGCAGCACGTAAAGGGCTTTGCTTGCTATGGGAAAGGAGGGCGCTGATTTAATGCAGAAGCCGCAGGACAATGGCTTACCATGGCTGCATACAAGCCGAATTCTGTTGCCCGGCCCTGCGTCTGCTGTGATCTCTAACACCAAAGCCGCGGGCACTCAATATAAGATGCAAAATGCGACCTTGTACATTGCTATGTAATGTGAAAAGTGTTCACCGTGAAAGAGTATAAGCATTGTTCTATAAAATGTATCTTTTTACATACTTCTCTCCCTTTTTTTCCCTCCTCCTGCAGCTGCAAATTTTTCAATCCTCCCGCCCCCGGCCCGAAGGCTCTCCCAGATAAGGCGGCGAAAGAGACGCACGCGAGACGACATGTTCTCGGAAATTATGCAATCGACCCGGGATGAGAGAGCTAATTTCAATGACTGGAAGGACACTGTATTAAAATTCCGGAAAGAGGCCAGTGACCGTGAGGAGAAGAGGGACCAACGGGAGGACATGAGGGACCAACGGGAGGAGAAAAGGGACCAACGTGAGGAGAGAAGGGACGAACGTGAGGAGAGGAGGGACGCCCGAGACGAGAAGTGGCGGGATGCAACGCTGGGGCTGCTGCGTGAGCAGACAGACATGCTCCGGCGTCTGGTGGAGCTCCAGGAACGGCAGCTGCAGGATTACCGAGTGCCGCTGCAGCCCCTCTATAACCGCCCTCCCCCCTCCCCAAGTCCCGTAGCCTCCTCACCCCGACGTGTAAGAACGCGGGGGGGGAGGCTCCGTGCACCCTGCCACTCCACCCCATTAGAGAGCCCAAGCAAAAGGCTCTCATTATTTTGAATGTTTTTCCTGCCCTGTTCCTTCACTCCTACCCTCCTCCCAAACCCCACCCGGACTACCTGGTTATTTCTCTCCCTATGTTCATTACCACCCGTTAATAAAAAGTTCTTGAGTTGTAAACGAAACTGACTTTATTTTTTTCAAATCAAACTGGGATCGAAGGGGGAAGGGGGAAGGGTGGGTTGCTTACAGGGAATGAGTGAATCAAGGGGGCGGGTTTTCAACAGGGACAAACAAACATAACTTTCACACAGGAGCCTGGCCAGCAATGAAACTTGTTTTCAGAGCTTCTCTGATGCGCACCGCTTCCCGGTGTGCTCTTCTAATCGCCCTGGTGTCTGGCTGCGCGTAATCAGCGGCCAGGCGGTTTGCCTCAGCCTCCCACCCCGCCATAAAGGTCTCCCCCTTGCTCTCACAGAGATTGTGGAGCACACAGCAAGCTGCAATAGCAATGGGGATGTTGGTTTGGCTGAGGTCCGAGCGAGTCAGTAACGAGCGCCAGCGACCTTTTAAACGTCCAAAGGCACACTCTACCACCATCCTGCACTTGCTCAGCCTGTAGTTGAACCGCTCCTGACTACTGTCCAGGCTGCCTGTGTATGGCTTCATGAGCCACGGCATTAAGGGGTAGGCTGGGTCCCCAAGGATAACGATGGGCATCTCAACATCCCCAATGGTAATTTTCCGGTCTGGAAAGTAAATCCCTTGTTGCAGCCGTTTAAACAGACTAGTGTTCCTGAAGACGCGGGCGTCATGAACCCTTCCCGGCCATCCCACGTTGATGTTGGTGAAACGTCCCTTGTGATCCACCATTGCTTGCAGCACCATTGAAAAGTACCCCTTGCGGTTTATGTACTGGCTGCCCTGGTGCTCCGGTGCCAAGATCGGGATATGGGTTCCATCTATCGCCCCACCACAGTTAGGGAATCCCATTGCAGCAAAGCCATCCACTATGAGCTGCACATTTCCCAGAGTCACTACCTTTGGTAGCAGCAGCTCAGCGATTGCTTTGGCTACTTGCATCACAGCAGCCCCCACAGTAGATTTTCCCACTCCGAACTGATTACCGACTGACCGGTAGCTGTCTGGTGTTGCAAGCTTCCACAGGGCTATCGCCGCTCGCTTCTCAACTGTGAGGGCTGCTCTCATCTTGGTGTTCTGGCGCTTTAGGGCAGGGGAAAGCAAGTCACAAAGTTCCATGAAAGTACCCTTACGCATACGAAAGTTTCGCAGCCACTGGGAATCATCCCACACCTGCAACACTATGCGGTCCCACCAGTCTGTGCTTGTTTCCCGGGCCCAGAATCGGCGTTCCACAGCGAGAAGCTGCCCCATTAACAACATGATCTCCAAAGCGCCGGGGCCCGTGGTGCGAGACAATTCTGTGTCCATGTCCATGTCCTCATCACTCTCGTCGCCACGCTGCCATAGCCGCCTCCTCCTCGCCTGGCTTTTCTGGTCCTGATTCAGCATAAACTGCACGATAATGCGCGAGGTGTTTACAATGTTCATGACTGCTGTCTTGAGCGGAGCGGGCTCCATGCTTGCCGAGGTATGGCGTCTGCACAGTTCACCAAGGAAAAAAGGTTGTCTGCCATTGCTTTCACGGAGGGAGGGGGAGGATGTTCCCAGAACCGCCCGCAAGAATGTTTTTTGTCCCATCAGGCATTGGGATCTCGACCCAGAATTCCAATGGGCGGGTGGGACTGCGGGAACTATGGGATAGCTATGGGATAGCTACCCACAGTGCAACGCTCCGGAATTCGACGCTCGTCTCGGTACATGGACGCGCACTGCCGAATTAATCTGCTTACTGTGGCCGCGTGCAATCGAATTTATACAATCGGGTGCAAAAAATCTAATTACGTAAATTCGGATTAATCCCTTAGTGTAGACGTACCCTTCCACTCTGGGAGCAGAGTTACCCTGGGCTTCGCACTCCCAGCACAGCTCCAGACAGATGAGCACAGACACAGCATTAGGATCAGTCCTGCTTGGGGAAGAGAGCCCAACCTGTCCTCCCGCCTACACTGGGGGATGGAGCTTTACTCCCTTCCAAGCTAGGCTCACCTGACCCCACCATAGCAAATGTCAGGGAATCTGAAAAGGGCCCCAAATTAACTCTTGCTGTTTGGAAACAAGGACTGCCATTTATAATGTTAGTTACAAAACAATGCTGTTGCAGTATCTCTCAGGGAGCTGGTGCAGGTGATTTGCAGATCTCTGTCTCTGTCTGTTGCCGGTTTCTCCCAGCCTGTCCTCACAGAACTCCCTCAGGGTTCAGTCAGTGGACCCGTCGGTCAGTGTGTACTTCCGCCCCTCGCCTACAGACTCAAGAGGCCATTTCAGTGTCCTCGGTCAATTCACTGGGATTTCAGTAAGACCCCTACTCCACTTGCCACCTACACAGGGACGAACAGCTCTGGCAGTGTGGAGGGGATTCCTATCTGCGGGCTTTATATAATTATGCACATTCCACATACTAAAGCTGGGCTGTACTTGTCGCTGAGAACGTTTCTCTGCTGCTTTGAAGCCTGCAGCTCAATGACTGGGGTGTCTATATAGCCGTGGTCATCAACCGGTCGATTGCGATCGACTGGTTGATTGTGGAGCCTCTGACAGTTGAGCTCGGTCAGAGTCTAGGGTTGCCAACCCTCCTGCATCCAAATGGGCAGATTGGCCACTAACAGTCTGGTGGTGCAGTGGGGCTAAGGCAGGCTCCCAGCCTGCCCTTGCCCCGCGCCATTCCCGGAAGCAGAAGGCATGTCCAGCAGCAGCTCCTGGGGAGGGAAAGGGGCAGCTCCCATTGGCCGGGAACGGGGAACCATGGCCAATGGGAGCTGCAGTGTCCGTGCCTGCAGACAGGGGCAGTGCGTAAAGCCACCTGCCCCTCCCCCCAGAAGCTGCTGCCCGACATGCCAGCCACTTCTGGGAGCGGCGGGAGGCCAGGGCAGGCAGGGAGCTTGCCTTAGCCCCGCTGCGCTGCCACCTGAGATAAGTGGTACCTAGCCAGAGTCCGCACCCCAAATCCCTCCTGCACCCCAGCACCCTGCCCCAGCCCTGAACTCCTCCTTCACCCCAACCCACTTCCTGAGCCCTGAGCCCCCTCTCGGAGCCAACTCCCTGCACCCTTTCCTGCACTCCAACCCCAGCCCTGAGCCCCCTCTTGCACCCAAACTCCCTCCCAGAACCCACACCCTGAACCCCCTCCTGCACCCCAACCTTCTTCCCCAGCCCTGAGCCCCTCCCACAGTCCAAACCCCTCGGCTCATTCCCAGAGCCCGCACCCTCTCGTGCACCCGAAACGCCTGTCCCAGCCCGGTGAAAGTGAGTGAGTTGGGGAGAGTGAGCAACGGAGGGAGGGGGAAGGGAGTGAGTGGGGCGGGGTTTTGGAGAAGGGGTGGGATAGGGGCATGGCCTGGGGGATAGTGTGGGGCAGGGGTGGAGCAAGGCTGTTTGGGTTTGTGCGATTACTGTTATTTCTATATTTTCTTTGAGGTAGATCCTGGGTTGCACTTAAATTCAAAAAGTGATCTTGTGCTTAAAAAGGTTGGAGACTACTGCCCTGGACAATGAATTCTGAGCCAATATACATAGGAGAAGACGCTACCGCTCTGGTTCATTTATAACAGCAAATACCCGGAGGGACCTAGGGGCTGGGCTAGGCTGGGTCTGTCCATATTGAAAAGTACAAGTAAATTGTTCATTTCAGGGAATGGACTTTTCTGTTTCATTAATGGAAGGCCAGTGCCTATACTCCATGAAAGCTGAAGAACACAGGATTAGTACAGAGGTTCTCCATGTGAGTTATAATCTTCATCTCCCGGCCATAGCATGGCAGCTTCCCAGGTACTTCTGAAGGGCTTAGTGGTTCCTACACAGGCTGTGTCCCTAGACAGATGGAAATGGCTGGTGGATTCACATAGCTGGTTAGAGCTGCATAGTAACTATCAGAAAAATCCATGTAATATGACTCTATTCTTTATAGTATCTTTCATGCAAACACAGAGAGCCATGCTCTAGCGCTGTGTAAGGGCTAATCTTGTTACAAACCCCATCTCAGAATTCTAGCCTGAGTGAAATATTGTAACACAACCATTATATAAACAGACAATACAGGCCATTAGATTAAATACTAATACAAACATTCGGGGATAGCTCCCTTCTTTGTGTCTAGAGTGAAACAAAGAATTAATTACAAACTGTAAAAATATTTTTAAAAACCTATTCCAAATATAGAGAACACATTTCAAGCTTTGTACAGATATTAGCTAAGTCATCCACACAATACCCCCATTAGGTAAGTATTATCCTACTCATTTTGAAACTGGAGACACTGAGGCAAAGAGAAGTGAAATGATCTGCTCAATATTGCACAGCAAGTCACTGCTAGTATTGGGATTAGAACACAGGAGATCCTGGGTGCTGATCCTCTACATCATGATGCTTCCCTCTGTTTTTTTCCTGTTAGTTATTGAGATTTATCAAGCTCCAGTTATTATATTTTCTATTAAGTGTTTTCAGCTTTTTCCTCTTCCCAGACTTACTGATAAATAGGAGGACTGGGGAGAAGCTCTGGCAGCTCCTTTGAAAACTCATGTTTCTCTGCACTCAAACTGTGGCAGCAATTATGTGAGAGGAGATTGTCTCATTACTGATGTCTGAAATGCCCTCTCCTCCCAGGAAGGAAGTTGCGTTTATTCTGAGAGTTGATTTTCCCTCATCCTTTCACCTCTGTTAGAACCTGTGAGTGATTTCCTTCACTGCCGGTGATACAGACAATTATGAACATAAAACATTTCAGAAGTTTCTGTTGATGGAGCATATGTCACTTGGGAAAAGTCAGGCTAACTGCAGACTTTTCAAATGCAAACCAAGTGAGCTGCTCTTGAAGAAAATACTTAACAACAGAATGAGATTCAACCCCTTCTTTCGTAAGTTTCCACTCACTTGGTAACACACAGTGTAAGTTATACACTATATTGCGTTACAGAGTATTATCTACAGAGCTGAAATCAATTGTACCGGGGAATTCTGACAAAGAAGAGCGGGCTTGTTTCTCCTTATCACAGGGATAAATTTGGCCCAGTGCATGTTGTTGTGGTTTAAAGAAGTTACCTTTGAAAGGCACTAAATCCTCAAAGCTGCCTTCAGTGATGAAGGTAAAACAAGGTCACTAAAGGACAGTACATAATTGGAAACTGGCCATAAATATCCACATGGGGCTATGGAGGTTCAAGTTTGAAAGTAACAAGTCACTGTGTATAGAACCAGGAAGGCAAGTGCGTATGTTAAAATGGTTGCACTCTGAATACAAAAAGTTCCTGCCACATAATCATAAGTACAGAGGTCATCAGGAAATGCTCACATGGAGGAATGTCACTCTGTCTGGAGTGCTTCCATCAAACAGTCTCCACGAAGGTCAATCCAAAGGCCTTTTGCTAAATTGCCCAAGGAATGAGAGGAGGCTCTCTGTGGTGCAGCATTTGGTTAATGCTCCTGGCTGGTGGCTGGGGGGCTTGGCTACACTTGCAAGTTAGAGCGCATTAAAGCAGCCCCAGGCGCCCTAACTCACGACCCATCCACACTGGCAAGGCACTTAGGGCTTGGCTACACTGGCAAGTTACAGCGCACTAAAGCCGCGCACAGCACTGTAACTCACTACCCGTCCACACTGGCAAGGCACGTACAGCGCTGTATCTCCGCAGATACAGCGCTGCTTGTACTCCTCCTCCGCCAGAGGAATAAGGAGAATTGTGCTGCTGCTGCAGCGCTGCGGCGCCAGTGTAGCCGCCCAATGCGCACTGATTGGCCTCCAGAAGTATTCGGCAGTATCCCACAATGCCTGTTCTAGCCACTCTGGTCATCAGTTCGAACTCTACTGCCCTGGCCTCAGGTGACCAACCATCAGACCCACCCTTTAAATTCCCCGGGAATTTTAAAAATCCCCTTCCTGTTTGCTCAGCCAGCCAGGTGTGGAGTGCTATCAGCGAATCTTTCCAGGTGACCATGCCTCCACGCGCCAGGCGAGCCCCAGCATGGAGCAATGGCGAGTTGCTGGACCTCATCAGTGTTTGGGGGGAGGAAGCTGTCCAGTCCCAGCTGCGCTCCAGCCGTAGGAATTACGATACCTACGGGCAGATATCAAGGGCCATGATTGAAAGGGGCCATGACCGGGACGCTCTGCAGTGCAGGATTAAGGTGAAGGAGCTGCGGAATGCCTACCGCAAAGCCCGCGAGGCAAACAGCCGCTCGGGTGCTCCCCCCACGACCTGCAGATTCTATAAAGAGCTGGATGAGATACTTGGGGGTGACCCCTCCTCCATGCCGAGCACCACCATGGACACTTCAGAGCGGGTGGTGGAGGAGGAGGACGAGGAGGAAACCGGGAGTCAGGGTGCTGGGGCGGTTGGAGACACCCCGGACTACCTGGGTCCATGCAGCCAGGAGCTCTTCTCGAGCCCGGAGGAAGCTAGCCAGTCGCAGCAGCCGGTACTTGGTGGAGGACAAACTGGTGGAGGACAAACTGAAGAGCGTGTTCCCGGTAAGCGCTTTATTTTTTGGGAAGGAAGATTTTCGGGAGAGGAGGGTTAGGGCTGCCTGCATGCCTAGATGTGGAATAGCGCATTGATGTGGTCTATCACTTCGCGGTAATCGGCCGCGGTAATCTCTTCGAAAGTCTCATCCAGAATGTGGGCAATGCGCTTGCGCAGGTTTCTTGGGAGAGCCACCGTGGTCCTTGTCCCAGTCAGGCTAACGTGTCCGCGCCACTGTGCCACGAGGGGCGGGGGGACCATTGCTGCACACAGTGAAGCTGCATATGGGCCAGGGCAGAAGCCGCATTGCAATAGAAGACCTCACCATCCCTTCATGCTGCCCAGAGGACTTGTGTGGATACATGGGAGAGTGCACTGTGCAACTTTCCCACTCCAGTGTATGCTCCCCCAGTAAAATTCTGGCCACAATGCAGCCAAAAAAGCTTAAAGCCAAAATCTAGCTCCGATTCTTTGCTGTTTAATTGTACTGCTTTAATGTAGATTCATCTTCTGGTCACCCGGGCTAAGATTTTCAAAAGCACCTAAATGACTTGGAGTTGGAAAATACCAACAAGAGGGGATGCCATTTTAGATTTGGTTTTGGTGAGTAGTGAGGACCTCATAGAAGAAATGGTTGTAGGGGACAACCTTGGTTCGAGCGATGATGAGCTAATTCAGTTCAAACTAGATGGAAGGATAAACAAAAATAGATCTGGGACTAGGGTTTTTTATTTCAGAAGGGCTAACTTTAAAGAATTAAGGAAATTAGTTAGGGAAGTGGATTGGACTGAAGAACTTGTGGATCTAAAAGCGGAGGAGGCCTGGAATTACGTCAAGTCAAAGTTGCAGAAACTATCAGAAGCCTGCATCCCAAGAAAGGGGAAAAAATTGATAGGCAGGAGGTGTAGACCAAGCTGGATGAGCAAGCATCTCAGAGAGGTGATTAAGAAAAAGCAGAACGCCTACAAGGAGTGGAAGATGGGAGGGATTAGCAAGGAAAGCTACCTTATTGAGGTCAGAACATGTAGGAATAAAGTGAGAAAGGCCAAAAGCCATGTAGAGTTGGACCTTGCAAAGGGAATTAAAACCAATAGTAAAAGGTTCTATAGCCATATAAATAAGAAGAAAACAAAGAAGAAAACTTTATTAGCATATTCCCACTTTTTGTGCCAAGGTCAGTAATAAAAAGATTAAATAAGATTGGTCCCAAAACCGATCCCTGAGGAACTCCACTAGTAAACTCCCTCCAGCCTGACAGTTCACCTTTCAGTGTGACCTGTTGTAGTCTCCCCTTTAACCAGCTCCTTATCCATCTTTCAATTTTCATATTGATCCCCATTTTTTCCAGTTTAGCTAATAATTCCCCATGTGGAACCGTATCAAATGCCTTACTGAAATCGAGGTAAATTAGATCCACTGCATTTCCTTTGTCTAAGAAATCTGTTACCTTCTCAAAGAAGGAGATCAGGTTGTTTTGGCACGATCTACCGTTTGTAAAACCATGTTGTATTTTGTCCCAATTACCATTGACCTCAATGTCCTTAACTACTTTCTCCTTCAAAATTTTTTCCAAGACCTTGCATGCTAGAGATGTCAAACTAACAGGCCTGTAGTTACCCGGATCACTTTTTTTCCCTTTCTTAAAAATAGGAACTATGTTAGCAATTCTCCAGTCGTACGGTACAACCCCTGAGTTTACAGATTCATTAAAAATTCTTGCTAATTGGCTTGCAATTTCATGTGCCAGTTCCTTTAATATTCTTGGATGAAGATTATCTGGGCCCCCCGATTTAGTCCCATTAAGCTGTTCGAGTTTGGCTTCTACCTTGGATGTGGTAATATCTACCTCCATATCCTCATTCCTACTTGTCATCCTACCATTATCCCTAAGCTCCTCAATAGCCTCATTAAAGACTGAGGCAAAGTATTTGTTTAGATATTGGGCCATGCCTAGATTATCCTTAACCTCCACTCCATCCTCAGTGTTTAGCGGTCCCACTTCTTCTTTCTTTGTTTTTTTATTTATATGGCTATAGAACCTTTTACTATTGGTTTAATTCCCTTTGCAAGGTCCAACTCTACATGGCTTTTGGCCTTTCTCAATTTATCCCTACATGTTCTGACCTCAATAAGGTAGCTTTCCTTGCTGATCACTCCCATCTTCCAATCCTTGTAGGCTTTCTGCTTTTTCTTAATCACCTCTCTGAGATGCTTGCTCATCCAGCTTGGTCTACAATTCCTGCCTATCAATTTTTTCCCCTTTCTTGGGATGCAGGCTTCTGATAGTTTCTGCAACTTTGACTTGACGTAATTCCAGGCCTCCTCCGCCTTTAGATCCACAAGTTCTTCAGTCCAATCCACTTCCCTAACTAATTTCCTTAATTTTTTTAATTAGCCCTTCTGAAATCAAAAACCCTAGTCCCAGATCTATTTTTGTTTATCCTTCCATTTAGTTTGAACTGAATTAGCTCATGATCGCTCGAAACAAGGTTGTCCCCTACAACCATTTCTTCTATGAGGTCCTCACTACTCACCAAAACCAAATCTAAAATGGCATCCCCTCTTGTTGGTTCTTCAACTACTTGGTGAAGGAATCCATCAGCTATCGCATCCAAGAAAATCTGAGTCCTATTATTACTACTAGCACTTGTCCTCCAGTCTATATCTGGGAAGTTAGTCTCCCATGATCACACAATTCCCATTAGTGTTTACTTCATTAAAAACATTAAAGAGGTCCCTATCCATATCCAAATCAGATCCCGGTGGTCTATAGCACACCCCAAGCACTATCCCAGGGGAGGCTCTAGTAGCTTTCTTCCCCAATGTGATTTTTGCCCAGACAGACTCTTCCATCACTTCTTATTCCCTTACAGTCTACCTCATCATTGATATACAATGCTTTACTCCACCACCTTTGCCTTTATTTCTGTCTTTCCTAAACAGTACATAGCCTTCAATACCTGTACTCCAGTCATGACTACTATTCCACCATGTTTCTGTTATCGCTATAATATCTGGTTTCACTTCCTGCACCAGTAGCTCTAGTTCCTCCATTTTGTTACCTAGGCTCCTTGCATTAGTGTACAAACATCTTAATTTTTGCCATTTGGCTTCACTGACATTCTTTACCCAATTAGGCACAGACATTCTACCACCAGTATCACCTATTAGACTGGTATCTATACTACCCTTCCTCCTTATGTCCATTCTCATACCCACGGCTGTATCCTTTCTTACTTCGTTTTCTTCCCTCTCAATGTTAAATTCCAGCATGGAGATTACCTGTACATCTCCCAACCATCTCCCCCAAATTCCTAGTTTAAAGCTCTCTTAATCAGTTGTGCCAGCCTCCATCCTAGAAGTCTATTTCCCTCCTTACTCAGGTGAAGTCCATCCTGAGAGAACAGTCCTCTGTCTATGAATGCTTCCCAGTGGCCATACATCCTTATAGCACCACTTCCTGAGCCATCTGTTGATCACCATAATCTTGTCACACCTTTGTTGCCCTTCTCTAGGAACAGGCAAAATCCCACTGAAGATCACCTGAGCCTCGATTTCCTTAAGCATCTTCCCCAGCCTGGAATAGTCTCCCTTGATACGTTCCAGCAAGAATCTAGCTGTATCATTTGTTCCCACATGAAGGACAATCAGCGGATTCTTTCCCGTTCCCATTAGGATCCTTTTCAGCCTCAAGTCCACATTCCATATCTTAGCACCAGGCAGACAGCACACCCTTCTGTTCTCCGGATCAGCTCTAGTTACAGGCCTGTCTATTCTNTCTCACACTTTCCTTTCCAGTATTTGAAATGGTCTCAATCATTGTGCCAAACAGATATATATCCCTCGCACAGTAATACGTGCCAGTATCTTCTGGTGCAGCAGAGTGAACCTGCAAGTAGTACTCGTTCCTGGCTGCGTCTCTGGTGATCGCTATGCGGGTCTGCAAACTCGGGGCGTAGACCGTGCCTCCATTGCTCATGATGAGCCCCAACCATTCCAGCCCCTTCCCCTGAACCCCAGCCTTGGTCGAGGTGGTCAATGACGACCTTTACCTCAAGGGCCTGTGGCGTGTCCAGAACTTGAGGGGCTCTGAGGGCTTCACCATGGCTGGACCTGACTGGACCAGTCTAAGCTGGGAACAGGCACCTGGGGAAAGAAGGTTGGCAGGTGAACTGAACACCTAGGGTGAAAACTCCCATTGAGTTAGAGAGGGCCAGGATCGCAACCCTAATCATTAGAGCTAATCGATTTCCCCCCACAACATTTGAATTGATACAAAGAGTCTGATTCTCTCTCCCTTTCACTGACAGATCGCTGCTGGCTTCCTTGGAATTATTCCTCAACTCCACGAGTGTCAATGAGGTGGAATAATAAAAAACAATTCCTGAAATCCAAGCAGATGATGAACTTAGTGGTCTGGCAGAGTACAGCTCATGCTACACATGGAGACAGAATCTAGAACCCAGAATTCCTGAACTGAGGTCCTACGCCTTAACCATAA
>QXTE01000139.1:70860-174163 GCA_003942145.1 Platysternon megacephalum
GCTGCTGTTTGAAACCATTCCCACATGTTATTAAGGTTAAAGAAGCCAAAAGACTGTGGCTTACCATGGCTGCCTGCAAGCCGAATTCTGTTGCCTGGCACTGCGTGAGTGATCTCTCACACCAAACCGGCAGACCCTCAATATAAATAGAGGCAAAATACGACCTTGTAACGAAAGCATTTGTGCTATGTAATGTGAACATCAAGGTTTAACGGGAAAGAGTGATCCTATTGTTCTCTAAAATGTGTCTTTTTAACTACCAATCTCCCTTTTCCCCCACCAGCTGCAAATGTTTCTCCTTCGCAGAGGCTAGCGAAGATTAGAAGGAGAAAAAAAAGAGGACTCGGAATGAGATGTTCTCAGAGCTCCAGACGTTCTCCCACGCTGACAGAGCAAAGCAGAATGCTTGGAGGCAGACAATGTCAGAGTGCAGAAAAGCACAATATGAATGCGAGGAGAGGTGGCGGGCTGAAGAGGAGGNTGAAACTGGTTTTCAAAGCTTCTCTGATGCGCACCGCACCCTGCTGTACTCTTCTAATCGCCCTGGTGTCTGGCTGCGCGTAATTAGCGGCCAGGCGATTTGCCTCAGCCTCCCACCCCGCCATAAACGTCTCCCCCTTACTCTCACAGATATTGTGGAGCGCACAGCAAGCAGTAATAACAATGGGAATATTGTTTTCGCTGAGGTCTAACCGAGTCAGTAAACTGCGCCAGCGCGCTTTTAAACGTCCAAATGCACATTCTACCACCATTCTGCACTTGCTCAGCCTGTAGTTGAACAGGTCCTGACTACTGTCCAGGCTGCCTGTGTATGGCTTCATGAGCCATGGCATTAAGGGGTAGGCTGGGTCCCCAAGGATAACTATAGGCATTTCAACATCCCCAACGGTTATTTTCTGGTCTGGGAAGAAAGTCCCTTCCTGCAGCTTTTGAAACAGACCAGAGTTCCTGAAGACGCGAGCGTCATGTACCTTTCCTGGCCATCCCACGTTGATGTTGGTGAAACGTCCCTTGTGATCCACCAGTGCTTGCAGCAGCATTGAAAAGTACCCCTTTCGGTTTATGTACTCGCTGGCTTGGTGCTCCGGTGCCAAGATAGGGATATGGGTTCCATCTATCGCCCCACCACAGTTAGGGAATCCCATTGCAGCAAAGCCATCCACTATGACCTGCACATTTCCCAGAGTCACTACCCTTGATATCAGCAGGTCTTTGATTGCGTGGGCTACTTGAATCACAGCAGCCCCCACAGTAGATTTGCCCACTCCAAATTGATGTCCAACTGACCGGTAGCTGTCTGGCGTTGCAAGCTTCCACAGGGCTATGGCCACTCGCTTCTCAACTGTGAGGGCTGCTCTCATCTTGGTATTCTGGCGCTTCAGGGCAGGGGAAAGCAAGTCACAAAGTTCCATGAAAGTGCCCTTACGCATGCGAAAGTTTCGCAACCACTGGGAATCGTCCCACACCTGCAACACTATGCAGTCCCACCAGTCTGTGCTTGTTTCCCGGGCCCAGAATTGGCGTTCCATAGCATGAACCTGCCCCATTACCACCATGATTTGCACATTGCTGTGGCCCGTACTTTGTGAGAAGTCTATGTCCATGTCTATTTCCTCATCACTCTCGTCACCGCGCTGCCGTCGCCTCCTCACCTGGTTTTGCTTTGCCAGGTTCCAGCTCTGCATATACTCCAGGATAATGCGCGTGGTGGTTATAGTGCTCATAATTGCCGCAGTGATCTGAGCGGGCTCCATGATCCCAGTGCTATGGCGTCTGGGCTGAAAAAAGGCACGAAACAATTGTCTGCTGTTGCTTTCACGGAGGGAGGAAGGGAGGGAGTGGGGGCCTGACGACATGTACCCAGAATCACCCACGACACTGTTTCTGCCCCATCAGGCATTGGGATCTCAACCAGAATTCCAATGGGCGGCGGACACTGTGGGATAGCTACCCACAGTGCAACGCTCCGGAAGTTGACGCTAGCCTCGGTACTGTGGACGAAGTCCGCCGACTTAATGCACTTAGAGCATTTTGTGTGGGGACACACAATCGACTGTATAAAAACAATTTCTATAAAACCGACTTCTATAAATTTGACCTAATTTCGTAGTGTAGACATACCCTAAGTAACTTTAGAATATTTAGCACCTGGTGTATTATGTATATGAACTGTATTGTTTGTCTACTCAGAGAGAAAATTCCTTAGGCTACGGACGATGTCTCCTTCTTCTTTCTGCTGTGATTTAGCACACCATCTCAGTACGCAGCAGATAATATCTGGTTTCCTGGAATTAACTTCCACACAGGGCTGTTTTGGATACTTGATGAATGGTACAAAACTATACGGGTGAAGCGGATGGTGAACAGGGAGAGCCAAGATCACCTGAAAGCCTTTAGCCTCTTATCTCACACCTCCAGATGAGACTAGGGATGTACTAGGAATTCAGAAATTACATGGGGCTCATCTGAAAATGTCTACAATGTGAATACATTTCTAAGGTTCATATTCAACTTATTTTTAGCTATGAAACTTCATTTCTGGGATCCTCTGATCTACAGTATAGACCAACGCTCCATTCAGGGACAGGGATAGCGGATGACACGTCAAAGCAGTTGTCTCTCAACATTTTCTGATAGGTACTGGGTACAGCAGCGTTTGGTGTAATGTATTTACGCATCATTAGAGATGCTGGACCTTCTTCCTCTCCCACTTTGGGGGAGGAGGTAGGGTGACCAGATGTCCCGATTTTATAGGGACAGTCCCGATTTTTGGGTCTTTTTCTTATATAGGCTCCTATTACCCCCCACCCCGTCCCGATTTTTCACATTTGCTGTCTGGTCACCCTAGGAGGAGGAGACAATTTTTAGCTCCCCAAAAATGTGAGAAGAGCATGATTCTTTCCCCTGCCATTTGGGGACCATAGCAATGTTGGGCAAAGATAAGAGGATTCTTTGGACTTCATCCCAACCAATGTGGGGAGTAAAGAACAGGAAAATTTTGTGAAGCACCATAGCTCACCTCCCCATGGGCATAGACATCTGTAGACTTGGGGGGCCTTAACCACCTTCCGAAATAGGGATTGCACTAATAAAGGAAAGTGGAAGAGAAGCTCATTTATTTCACTCTATTAAAAGTGGACACATTTGGTCACGGTACAAAACTAATCACTGAAGTGACATTTAACAACTATTATTTTATTATTTTTCAACTCTAGCCTCCCCAAATAAAAAAAAAGGAGTCTATACACCTGCTTCACCACGTGGGTGGATGAAGGGGAGCAGAATGAGCGCGAGACATGAGCCCTGTGGAGGGATGCAAGAGTGTTGTGAAATGTAGCACAGCAGACCAGCTTAAGTTAAAATGTATGTCTTGGACCAGATGGGAATTAGAACTGCTCAGCTGTGTGTCATGAACTCTATATTACCAACACCTAAAGGAGATTCCCCTCTACCTCAAGGGAAATAGAAGAGTCCTTTCAATTGACACATGAAAACCTCACACAAATTCTCCAGCAGTTAAGACAGTCACTCACAGGTTTTAAAAGAGGGGAAGGGCTTAAAGGACTTTAACTCTCCCAGCCGTAACAACTTCCTTCCTCAACAGAGGGGACATTTCAGAGCCATTTGCTTGAATCATGAGATCAGTGACACATCGCCCTCCTCCCGCATAGGTGCTGCTGGGGCTACCGTCTGAGCTTGGAGACACACAATGTTTTCCAGGAGGGTCCAGAGCTGCTTTTTCATCCTTCTTGTTCTTGGTGAGTTGGGGAATGGGGCAGAGCTAGAAATATTTGATCTAAAATCATAGATTGGCTTAAGGTGCCAAAGTCAGATCCAGATTTCAAACAGCCCAAAGTCTGGGGGTGTTCAGAGCTGGGGTTTTTGCTTTAGCTCTCCCTAAAGATAGGAGTGCTTTATGAACTTGGATCTGAATCCAGGTTCAGAAACTAAACACTCGCAAATGTTGGGGATGGTCAGATTTGGGGATCAGCAGCAGGTGTTCAATATAACAATCCCTCTCCCAGGTGTTGTCAGCAGCATAACGGCCTGGGTCCAAACAAGTTATCAGCTTATATATATATATAGCTTTATAACAACTTAAGCTAAATCAAAGAACATTTTTATTTCAGTGTAGTTATTTGACTACAAGTTTGTGCATAGACCTGCCCTAGAGCTTCCTGCTGACAGTTCCATTAGGGGATGGAAGTTGTTCGCTGGGGAGCAGTGGCATGGTGAGTAGAAGATCTGTCTTCTCCTATTATATAACAATTTCGGGGGAGGACAGGGCTCCCTCAGTATAAAACTCAGTAGTTGGGTTGTCCTGGAGTCTCACACAAGACTAAGAGTGCATGAGATGTGAATGCAAAACCAACCTAGCAGCGGCAACAGTAGTAGGAGCCTGGGGATCCAAATGCTGGCCCGGCCCAGGCAACATTTGTGGGACAGAGGGTCCAGAACCTCCCTCCATCACCATTTTTGCTTAATCTGTTTCTACAATGGCTCCTCTGCCACCTTCTCTCCCCTTTGTGGTACAGCACGGAGAGCTACCATGGGCTTCCCACTCCCTGCATGGTTCCACCTGCAGAGGAAACAGAATGAAGGGGTGCTGCAGGAGGGGCAGAGAGCACAGCTCATTCCCCTCACACACCAGGGCTGGGAGAGTCAAATTTTTCTCCTTTAGAAACTGGACTGGCTTGGTCTCACAATAGAGGGAAATCACATTAATTCCATTTGTAAAGTAGTTTGGAACATATTTTGACAAAAGGATCAATTTTGGTTTCAACTCGTCCAAAGGCGCCAGTTCCATTTTCAATCTTAGATTTTGGACCACATCTAAATCCCATTAGTTTTCATGGGAATAGAAGCAGGTTATTATAATCCTTGAATTCCAATGCACCAGGCAGTCACATGTTCCCACCCAGCATCTGCATTGCTAATATTGCTTTTTCTAGTTCCATATCTTTTTCTTCTCAGCTCTGGAAGAGGAAAGAGCTGCTGGTACTTACAGCACATAGAAAAAACCCCAATAATATTGACACAATATTCAAGATTTAGAAAAGATATTCTAAATTCCCTCCTGAAAAGGGCACTACTCCAATGAAAGTGGCATTAGTTGCCAACCAGTGCAGTACCACAAACATTCACCCTTTATTTCCAATTAATAATGTATATGGACATATACCTATCTCATAGAGCTGGAAGGGACCCTGAAGGGTCATTGAGTCCAGCCCCCTAGCAGGACCAATTTTGCCCTAGATCCCTAAGTGGCCCCCTCAAGGATTGAACTCACAACCCTGGGTTTAGCAGGCCAATGCTCAAACCACTGAGCTATCCCTCCCTAATTGAATTGTTCAGGATCAGAGGATATGAAGGCAAGGAGTACGTCCAAAGCAGAATGTGCCATATTTGCAGTTCGTGTGCTCTGCAGTTTCATCACCATTGGGGCCCTCTTCCTGGTGCTTTTCCTGCACTTTACACACATGGTGAGTTTGGTCAATCAGTGAATGGGTTTAAATCTTGGGGAGTTCTGTGCTACACATTCTTATTGTAGTAACTATTCCTCTTGGGTCTGAACAGGATTAAGCGTGAGAGAGGGAGGAAATAGGAATGGCAAGAAGTCAGCACACTGGAATGAAGTGGTTGCTTCTGCACATGTCTGGTGTGCACCCCTCCCACCTGCTCTCAGTGACAGCTTTTTGTCTATAGCCAGCAGTGTGGGGTGCAGATATTACAAGTGTAGCTACACACCACAGTGAAAAGAGGCTACAGCCACACTGTAATGCTTTGGCCACTGTTGGAAGACAGGATACTGGGGTAGATGGGGTGACTCAGTAAGGCCATTCTTACATTTTTATGTTCACAATC
Organism: Platysternon megacephalum; assembly: GCA_003942145.1. Lineage (NCBI taxonomy): Eukaryota > Metazoa > Chordata > Testudines > Platysternidae > Platysternon > Platysternon megacephalum. The sequence continues at coordinate 76,726 of QXTE01000139.1, forward strand.
TTTGGGGCCAAAAGTTATAAGTTCAACAATAGACAACTATTCAAATAAATAAAGATGGCAGTTTGAAAGTAAATGTTTTGTTCCTCTGCCATGCTACTGGTGGGTCCACTTCTGCAAGCTCTGCTCACATGAGTAAGGGCTGCAGAATCAAGGTCTAAATCTTCACCTCCCTGAGTTATTTCATTTCTGGCTCAAATTTTTTTCTAGACATGCTCCCTCCTGCCTTCACCGCAGGAAAGCTTTGAATCCTGCTGATGAAATAAGAGTTGGCTGCCCCCAGGTACCCTGCATCAGCTTCTCAGAGGAGTCTGTTGTGATGGTACCTCCCATAAGGCTTTATGGGAATATGACATAACTGGAATATGTTTTGTGCTGCCTGTGCCAGGTAACATATCTCTGTAAAGGTTATGGTTTACTATATCTATTCATCCTATTTGTACACATATATCATTTTGTACTTGAGGTTAAGAATATGGGTTGTATACTTGCTTGGTCTCTAAGGGCTGGTCCACACTAGGGGCGGGATCGAACTAAGGTACTTCGACTTCAGCTACGCGAATAGCGTAGCTGAAGTCGAAGTACCTTAGTTCGAACTAACGCGACTTACCTCGCGTCCGCGCGGCGCCGCGATCGAAGTTCGCGGCTCCTACTTCGAACTCCGGTACTCCGCTCGCCCTGCAGGAGTACCGGAGTTCGAAGTAGCGCGTTCGGGGATCGATCTATCGCGTCCAGACGAGACGCGATAGATCGATCCCCGATACTTCGATGGCTACCCGCCGATCCGGGCGGGTAGTCTGGACGGGGCCTTTGTAAGCTTTGTGAGGCATTTAGTCAGCTTCTTTAGGAAGGAATTCGCAAGGTTAAGTACTGATCAGGAAGCATTTGGGGAACAATGCATCTTGGAATGCTCCAATCCACATAAGAAGTCTTCCTGGAGACATGCAAGATACCATGTGGACAATGGCTTCTGCCTGTAAAGACTGAGTCATGCATGGACATGTGACTTGCCCAGGTGACTCCAGAACTCCATCTTGGAGCTGGACTTTGCATAGGAGTGAGGAAGGGAGTCTCCACCCACAAGAGAAAGTCTATTTAAACCTGTGGGAGACCCCTCCAGTTTGTCTTCAGCTGGCTAAAGAAGGAGCCTCTCCACCCCCCCAGGATACTTGAAGGAAACTGGAACAAAGGACAGTAACTACAGGGGGTGTGAGTAACTGCTGGACCCAGGCTAAAAGGAGATTAGTCTGTAAAAGGGAACATTCTGGAACTGGTGAGGATTTTATCTGTATTTGGTTTGATTAGACAGATTTGCACATTTTATTTTATTTTGCTTGGTGACTTACTTTGTTCTGTCGGTTACTACTTGGAACCACTTAAATCCTAATTTCTGTATTTAATAAAATCACTTTCTACTTATTAATTAACTCAGAGTATGTATTAATACCTGGGGGAGCAAACAACTGTGCATATCTCTCTATCAGTGTTATAGAGGGCGAACCATTTAGGAGTTTACTCTGCATAAGCTTTATACAGGGTAAAACGGATTTATTTGGGTTTAGACCCCATTGGGAGTTGGGCATCTGAGTGCTAAAGACAAGCACACTTCTGTGAGCTGTTTTCAGGTAAACCTGCAGCTTTGGGGCAGGTAATTCAGACCCTGGGTCTGTGTTGGAGCAGACGGGTGTGTCTGGCTTCAGCAAGACAAGGTGCTGGAGTCTTGAGCTGGCAGGGAAAACAGGAATAGAAGTAGTCTTTGCACATCGGGCGGCAGCTCCCAAGGGGGTTTCTGTGATCCAACCCGTCACATCTGCATACTTCTTTATAAGCAGAATGTGTGGATTCTTCAAAACTCAACATAGAACTGGAAGCGTTCCGTGGCTAAGTATACAGAGGGAAGAATAAGACTATTTAAAGCTCACATACTGATGGTGCTTTTCAACCATACATCTCCACATGCTTTACTAAAGTAATTCAATAGTCTCCCCATTTTAGAGCCTGGAAACTGAGCCAGAGAGAGGTGAAATTGAGGTGACATAGGCACCATGGTACAACCAGGATCAGAGACCAGGTCTCCTGGCTCCAATGTGGTGCTATCTCCTATATCCCCTAAATCCACAGGGCAAACTCGACTAAAGCTTTGGGTAGAAACAATCTGAACTTTCCTGACAAAGCAATTAGGATTCCTTTGAAATTGGTTACGGTGCATTTTGCTGATTTATGTATATAACACGTGGAACTCACAACAACTGAAACAAGGAATTATAATCATCAACATAAATGAAAGAGAAGTGCTCATCATTTTTCTCCCATACACACAAAAAATTCCCATGAAAATGTGGCTTTGTTGAATTCAGAATCTTCTGAAGAAATGAGAGAAAAAAGACATTTGTTTTTCAGATGGTCTTTGAAATGACATTTTCCATTTAAAAATGTCGTTTTGATGCAAAAAGGTCACTTGACATCCATTTTTTTTGTTTAAATCAAAAAAGTTAAAATTTTCCATTTTGACATTTCCAATTTGATCATTTAAAAGTTTTTTGTTAAAAAATTTAAACATTTCTACATTTCTCCCAATTTACAATGATTAATAATGTAAAATATAAAAATGTGCAGCCAAAGGAAAAGCACAGTTTTTAAGCAGCTCCACCGGCAACTGGTAGGTCTAATGGTAACACAATGAACTTTATCGGCCCTCATTTACACCAGTGAATATCAAGAATATAGGGGCCAAAGAACTTGGCCTAATGTTGTCAACAGGGTGACAGTAAAGAGAGAACAGTATGGGGCCCACAGACAGTAGCAGGAATGCCAACAACAAAAACCTACAGAAAGATATAAAGAAAGAACCATGTTACGGTTTATTTCGGAGCTAAGCATATGCTACATCAACCACCCAAAGATGCCAAAGATTTCCTCATAATGAACACACACATTTGTGCTTGTTGCACCTTGTTACCTAGCTCTGTATCATCAATACAGACACAACATGTTAAAAACAAAGAATAAAGAACCCTGAGACCCAGAAATGTGATTCACGGGAATAAAAGAATGAGGAGAAATGGAAAGAATGTGGTCTTGTAATATTTTAACACCTGAACTATGTTGGGAAAGGTGGAGTGAATGGGGTAAATTGAATATCAACAAATCACTGGTAGAATTTTAGTACGAATATGCTGTAACACACAACTGTATATTGCTCAACTCTGCACTAGTCTCTTGCATATTTGATGCCCTCCCTATTACTACTTAAAATGGTTGATACAATTCTCTAGGCTTAATATAATAAAATTAGTAACCAAATCCTAAAATTTCCTTTCCCCCCTTGTTATCATTGGGTGTACTGACCTGGGGTGAAAGAGCCTTTTAATATATTCAAATTACTGGATCTTTTTTCACCCCTGAGGAGAATAGGGAATTGTAATTGGACCCCCATCTTCTCAATGAGACATGATACTGGGGTGAGAGAAAGCATGACAAAGAGGTAATTGGCCTGATATGTCAACTGGAAGTGAAAGAAAAGATCAAGGAGGAAAAAAAAATAAATCAAACAATTGGACTTAAAATAGCAGAAGAATGACTGAGCGGATGTTCAGCTCTACCTTTTCAGCCATTCCCCACCCTAGCCCGCCCACTTCCCGGAACACAATATGTACAGGGACATATGTTCCTCTGGGCGGCGTCCACTGGCTCCCTTGACGCCTTTGAGGAGCAGTGGGCGCTGTCCGGGGTTCTCTGCTCGGTGTCCCCATCAGGTTCCCTTCTTTTGACCCTTTGACCGCACTCCTGTTCCTGTTATTCATTAGTTGTCCCCCGAAATCATTTGGGTTTCAGGTCCTGTAGATCCTTCCCTTAGGCTGGGGGGCGGGGATCCTTTAGCAGTGGGCGGGCGGACTTCCCAGAACCCAATATGTACAGGGACATATGGACTGAGTCAGATAACTCAGGACTCTAGATCCTTATATTCTAGTATTGGAAATGCTGGTATTTCTATCCGCTATTAGGGCTCGATCCTGCTCAATAACAGAACTCCTGCTGCCCTCGGTGGTGCACTTTCAGACCCTTAATACGCTTTTTTAGGGCAGAAAGAGCAACACAGGAAAGAGGTGATGGAGAGAAGAAATAGAGAAGAGATTGAGGGTAGTTAAATGTAGTTTATATTTTCAGTTTGTAAATAAAAACCTCAGGCTGCTCCAGCACAAGACAGGCTATAAACCAGCCAGTCAATAAGCAGAGGGCTAGTACTAGTTCTGACCTGTTCACAGAGATGCTTTGACTAAGGCTGAGCTATGCTGCTTTTACCCTCTTGCCCTTGTACCTGCAGGCTTTGGGGTTCACGTCACTCCTCTCTACAGAACAGAGATTAAGGTGGACGAAGCTAAAGTAACTACTCAAAAATTTTATTTTTTTCTGGTTAAAAATCAAACCCATAATTTCTGGCAGCCAGCAGTGGGAGTTGAGCTGGGTCGGTGAAAGAGCAGAACGTGATCTTTTCTGCTTCATGCATCATCCCCAAACCGGCAGGTATTAAAACTTTGCGTTGGTCAGTAAACCAAGCTTTTTGCTTAGGCCATTGAAGACCTAGGTGGGCAGCAACAAGATGCCATATCAAGAATCACATCTCTATGACCACACTAAGGCCCTGTCAGTGGTGCAAGTAGGGTGGTGCGGTCTGGTATGCCAGACAAGTAAGCTATTTATAGCCGGTACACCATACCAGTAAGCTATTTATAGCGGCTATGCCGTACCAGTAAGCTATTTATAGCCGGTACACTGTACCAGTAAGCTATTTATAGCCGGTACACCATACCAGAAAGACACGGGAACCGCGACCAATGGGAGCTGCGGGGGCGGTGCCTGCAGGCATGAGGGCTGCGCGTGGCGCCTTCTTGGCTGCCCATGCGCCTAGAAGCAGCAGGGACCTGGCAGCTGCTTCCTCGGAGCCGCAGTAAGCACCATTTGTGCGATTAGAAAGTTAGCAACCCTACATGGCTCTCTGGCTCATCCTGTAACAGCTCATGCATTTCGCTTGGGAGGTCCTCAGTACATAAGCCAAGATCATGACTGTCACATTAGGACATGCTAGTATATTTGAAACGTCTAGTGTAGACAAGGCTGTGTCCAATTTAACATGTGCTAAACTTCTTGAGTTAAAGCCTAGGCCTTAGCATATGTCAAATGCAGTATGCCTTGTCTACACTAGCCTGTTGAAACATGTGAGCTAACACACCAACCTGGGAAAAACTAAATACCTCCCCCTGCACCCATAGCATGTAATACTTCCCTGCCCCCAACCACTGACCCTGCATATAAAACAAGGAAAAACTTTATCAGGGGACAAGGAAACACAGCAATAATCTGTATAAATCTGTATAAACCAGTACAACATCCAGCCTCTTGGTAACTTTACCAGTAATCTTTTACCCCAGTTCACCCTAGCCCCAGCCCCCCTTTTCTCTCTGCTACACCACACTCCCAGTTTGTTGTCAATGGTAAGTTAAGTCCAAGACTCCAGGAGTACAACTGGCCAAGCCCTGCCTCCAGCCCCTAGGGAAAATGCTGGCTGGGCTGGTCCGGGGTTTTCACCACCTCACCCAGCTATAGTGATATCAACTTTGTTGATGCTGGGGAAGGGACCCTCACCAGAGATCATTCAGCTCTGTTGCTGCCCTCTGCACCTTCAGCAAAGAGCAACCCTGCTACTGCCTTTTGCTACAAGTGTCTCTGTACCATCTCTCCTCACAGTCACCCTTGCATCTTCTCTTTGCAAAACCTTCAGTGCAGAACAGTCAAGGACATATAGAACCCTCAGCCAGAGTCCTTCCCAGCTGGGATGCACATTTTCCCACAAGTAAAGAGCCCCTTTTCTCTCTGTTCAGTTCAGTCTCTCTACCCCACCAGTTCAGAAAAAAGAACAGGAGTACTTGTGGCACCTAACAAATTTATTTGAGCATAAGCTTTCATGGGCTACAGTCCACTTCTTCGGATGCATAGAATGGAACATACAGTAAGAAGATATTTATACATACAGAGAACATGAGAAGGTGGAAGTAGCCATACCAACTGTAAGAGGCTAATTAATTAAGAGAAGCTATTAACAGCAGGGGAGAAAAACTTTTGAAGTGATAATCAAGATGGCCCATTTCGGACAGTTGACACGAAAGTGTGAGGCTACTTCAACATGGGGAAATAGATTCAATTAGTGTAATGACCGAGCCATTCCCAGTCTCTGTTCAAACCTAAGTTAATGGTATCTAGTTTGCATATTAATTCAAGTTCAGCAGCTTCTCGTTGGAGTCTGTTTTTGAAGCTTTTCTGTTGCAAAATTGCCACCTTAACGTCTGTCACTGAGTGATTAGAGAGGTTGAAGTGTTCTCCTACTGGTTTTTGAATGTTATGATTCCTGATGTCAGATTTGTGTCTGTTTATTCTTTTGCGAAGAGACTGTCCAGTTTGGCCAATGTACATGGCAGAGGGGCATTGCTGGCACATGATGGCATATATCACATTGGTAGATGTGCAGGTGAACGAGCCCCTGATGGCATGGCTGATGTTCATGTGCAAAGTGTCACTGAAGGAATTCTGGATAGAAATCTTATGCAAATGAACCATCTGTAGTTGTACTTTCCCCTGTTCACCAATAGATGGTGACAGAGAGCTCCTTTCCCTTGTGGAGCATCTGTCCACTCTTTGGTAGCAATGAGCAGCCTACCCACTATAGCTTCAGGCTTTTGTTTAGGATCACACCATATTTTAAAATTAAAAGTTCTGCAGCAAAATTCTCCTTTCCAGGGGAGATGGGCAGAGCAGTGGAAATGCAGGACTCCTTGTAATTTCCAAAGGAAACCTGTATAGACATTGTCCAACAAAGGAGAAACACTCAGAGACCCTTTTAAGGCAGGTGAAAGGTTAACGAGGAAGTGAGTTTCACAAGTGGTGACAACTTCCTTCCTGGGCTGAGGGGACATTTCAGAGATGTTCATTTGAACCATGAGGTCAATGACAAAAGAGCCTCTTACCACATAACAGCTGCTGTGGCTGCGCACCCGGAGCAGAGAGCTATGTTGTTTTAAAGAAGGGTCCATAGCTGCATTCCCATCCTCTTTCTTGGCGAGTCTAGAGCTAAAAATAATTGCTTTCAAACTAGAGAGGGCTCAAGATCCGGAAGCTGGCTCCAGATCTCAATCATCCCAACGTTTGGGGCTTTTGGGGGATGGCATTTTGGGTCAACCCACTATGGAGAAAGAGGTATTTGCAAAATGTCGATCTGGCTCTACATTTAGAATCTGAATCCTCTTAAAGTTTGTGGGGGGTTAGATCCGGGGTGTTGGTTCGGGCTCATCTCTTCGTCAAACATTAAAAAGATGAGTACCTGGTTTGTTAACATATAATTAGTTCAATAGTAACGCACTAAACAGGAAAACAGGGAAGTGGATGAAAATGTCCATAAATAATTTTTTACCTGTGTCTATTTGATCACATTTCTCCTCCTCCAACAACAGTCGTGTTAATAAGCTGCTGTGAAACACGCAGAACAGGATCTTAGCCATTACTTCACTGAGCCTAGTTTGGATGTCATTTCAGCTATTTCAACTTACCCTCGAAAACTGCCATGTTCCAATTAAAGGGCTTAATTCAGCCCACAGTTGCAGAAGCAATATGAGAGTCCAGGGTTTCTACAGCATCATAGGAAACCCATTGTTTGAAGGAGCAAGTTTCCCATGGGCAGTGGCTGTAGGTTGCACAGCCCAAGGATAGTGTTTAGGTGACACGGGATGACTCCTTCAGTTCCAAGCAGAAGGGGTTGTCAGCTGGGGAAGAAGTTAAAGAGGCCAGCACAGGCCGAAGACTAGGGCTCCTGGCTGACAGCTCCATTGTAGAGTGGAATCTCTGAACTGCGGAGCAAGGGTATGTTGAGCTGAAGATTCACTATGTTCCTGCCAAAAAAATTACAATTGTGGGGGGAGACAAAGCCTATTTTCACCAGGGAAGCTGTCCCATGGGAAAAAGGCCATGCTATGGTCATGGGTACCCCCTTCCCTCCCAACCCCACCCAGCAGTCATTGGTGCAGTAACTTCCTCTGCTAATGCCCAGTCAGGGGTTGAAGAACCTCACTCACATGTCGCACTAGTCCAAGAAGAAAATTATAAGAGCTTCCATCACTCCCAGTTTTGCTCTATTGTTTGTTTTACATAGGAACAGCTCAACCTCTCTTCCACTCCTGGGGCAGAGTTTCCCTGGGCTTCCCACTCCTGGCACATCTCCAAACAGACAGATGAGCACAGACACAGCATTACGATCAGTCCTGCTTGGGGAAGAGAGCCCAACATGTCCTCCCGCCTACACTGGGGGATGGAGCTTTACTCCCTTCCAAGCTAGGCTCACCTGGCCCCACCATAGCAAATGTCTGGGAATCTGAAAAGGGCTTCAAATTAGCTCTTACTGTCTGGAAACCAATTCTGCCATTTATAATGTTAGTTACAATACAATGCTGTTGCAGTATCTCTCAGGGAGCCGGTGCAGGTGATTTGCAGATCTCTGTCTCTGTTCATTGGAGGTTTCTCTGAGCCTGTCCTCACTGAAATCCGTCAGGGTTCAGTCAATGGTCAGTCTGTCCTTCCACCCCTCGCCTACAGACTCAAGAAGCCATTTCAGTGTCCTCGGTCAATTCACTGGGATTTCAGTAAGACCCCTACTCCACTTGCCACCTACACAGGGACGAACTGCTCTGGCAGCGCAGAAGGGATTCCCATCTGCGGGCTGGATATAATTATGCACATCCCACATACTAAAGCTGGGCTGTAATTGTCCCTGAGAACGTTTCTCTGCTGCTTTGAAGCCTGCAGCTCAATGCCAGCGGTGTCTATGGAGTCACCTTCAAAGGAGAGCAGCACAGCAAACCAGACACGTCACGTTCATTGTATCAGAACCTCTTACCAAGGAAAGGGTCGTTCATGGTAAGTTTGCAGGGGCGGCTCCAGGCACCAGCGCGCCAAGCACGTGCCTGGGGCGGCAAGCCACGGGGGGGCGGCCTGATGGTTGCTGTGAGGGCGGCATGTCTGCGGGAGGTCCGCCAGTCCCGCAGCTTTGGCAGTAAGTTAGTGGCGGGGACGCCGAAGGCGCAGGACCGGCGGACCTCCCGCAGGCATGCCACCGAATCCGCGTTACCAGCGGACCTCCCGCAGGCGTGCCGCCGAAAGCCGCCTGCCTGCTGTGCTTGGGGCTGCAAAATACATAGAGCCGCCCCTGTATGTTTGTCATTTATAATGTGCAGAATATGGAGTGGGCTGACCATCCACTGATGCTATTTACAGTAGGGGTTCTGAAATTAGGACATTCTCCAGTCAGGGATATAGATTTAGGTCAGACTAGAATAATTCTAATTATGTGGCAGTGTGATACACCTCCTAAAGCTTGGAACTTAATGTTCCTGCAAGAAGCCAGGAGGTAACAGTGTAATATCTACACTGGCACTAGCCAGGGATGCGGGAATGACAGAAATCAATCATATTTTTCAGTTCTTTCTAGAAAAAGGAAAGGGACCTTCCTTGACAAAAAGAGAAAAGAACTGCTATGGGGTTGCCTATGCTAATGATAGTTTCAGTATTTTCAATGGTAACTTTGATTTTGGTTCCAATTCTGCTTCCAGTGACATCAATACCCTTTAATTTCCAACCAGCCAGCTGGCCACAGCACATGCATTGTGTGACTATTACTTTTCCTCTGAATGTTGTTTTTGCTTCTCAGCTCTGGGACTTATTGTAGATAATTAAATTAACAACAGTGTCAACAAATAATTAAAGGCAGCAAAGGCAGCACCACCTATCAATGTTCCCTCTAATTTTTTTCGTCCATGTGCGGAATGAATTTTGTTATGTGCACCAATAAGGAGGTGATGTGTGGTGGGATGGGGCTGATGGGTTTGGAGTGTGGGAGGGGGCTCAGGGCTGGGGCAGAGGGTTGGGGTGCAGAGGGTGAGGGGCTGACTGGAGGTGCGGGCTCTGTGTTGGGGCCGGGGATGAGGGGCTTGGGGTGAGGGAGGGGGCTCAGGGCTAGGGCAGAGGGTTGGTGTGTGTGGGGGGGGCTGAGGGCTCTGGCTGGGGGTGCAGGCTCTGGGCAGGGGCTGGGGATGAGGGGTTTGGGGTTCAGGCTGCCCTGGGGCTGCGGCAGGGAGAGAGGACTCCCCCAGCCCTCTCTTGCAGCAGCCCATGGCCAGGGGACAGCGCCTCACCCCAGCTGCAGCAGCTTCGGGGTCAGGGTTGGAGGGGAGGTGCCTCTCCCCACCACGGCAGCTCCAAGGTCAAGAGGCACCTCTCCCCGGCCGCGGCAGCTCTGGGGTTGGGGCCGGGGGAGAGGCACCTCTCTCCACCTGTGCAGCCCTTGATAGCCTGCTGCGCGGCCATGCAGCTTAGAGGGAACTTAGACTACTATTAATATTGCCTGGAACTTCCAGTATAACATTTTTTTTTCAGTTGCTTACAACTTTTCCAAACTTTTAATCGTTTGGGCTCAGAAATGTCCATGCTGGGTGTCTGCCTCAGGTGAAAATAGTTCAGCCATTTCAGAGAATGAAGCTAAGGAAAATTACGTTGTTTTGCCCATGTTAAAAAATTCGGATGACCTCTTCTTTGAAAAACTCTAGCGCCCCCATAGTTTAGAGCAGGGACTTGAAATTTGGCGGGGGTGACCTGTGTAGCGGGAGGCGAGGGGGTGGCCTTTTGCCAGCCCTGTAAAAATCTGCCCAATTTTGGTCAAGTTATCCTCCTTTGAAAAATTGGGGTTTGTACATACTCAGTAGAAACATCTTGGATTTTAACAGCTAAATTCCCTGAAGATTCCATCCATACTAAGCACACTCCAGCCCTGAGAAGGACTTTCCCTGTATTTACAGCGCTGGGCTGGATCTGGGCACCTGAACTGAGCCAAGAGAGATGATCCGTCCTCTGCTCTCTGTGACTCCCCTGCTGATGTCCAAGCAGTGGGGAGGTGGAAGCTGTCTGACTGGAATGCAGAGGGCACAAGAGCCAAACCTGGAGGCTGGAGCAGGGGAATAGACTGGTATAAGGAGGCTGAGAATGGACAAAAACTGGGAGTGGAGGCTGGTGGGGGGTGTGGGAAACTGGGACCAAAAGTCTGGGTCGGGGGAGACTGGAACCGGCCAGGCCAGGAGACAGAAACTGGGAGCCATGAAGGGAAACATGAGGTGGGAGACTGGGAATTAGTAGACAAGGGGGAGACAGATCAGATGAGAAGATGGGGGGATATTAGGATAGGGAAAGGAGATTGGGACTGAGAACCAGTGGGGAAGGAGGAATTAGGTAAGATGGGAAGGGAGACAGATCTGATGAGGAGCTAGGGGGCAGGGGGCAAACAGAATGGGACAATGAGCCTGGGGGAGATGCTGAGAGTAGATGAGGAGCCTGGAGAGAGAGATAGGGACTGGGATGATGAGCCAGGACTGGAGGAAGGACAGGTTGGAGGGGATGGAGCAGAAGCACCTGTGTCCAGTAGATCACACCCCTCTGGAGCTTGGAAAGGGGCCCAACATTTCTCAGTTGCACCATTCCTCTGCTGCCAGCAAATGCCTGTGAAGCCCATGGGCAAAATGTCTCATCCCCTCTAGTGCTGGTTCCATAAAGGATGACAACCTACTACTGCTAGCAGTTATTCCATTAGCTCAAGGGGCAGTGGTCTGTGCCGTGGACCTAAAGGTTCCATCCCTGCTAATGACCCATGTGGGTGTCAGTATAAAACCACATGATGAAAATTCTGTTGGGGGGGGGGCTAATTTGCTTTTTTAAAAACCTAGGAAATTATAGACAAAAAACTATATTAAAAACACTATTAAGGGTTGCAAAGTCAAGCCCTTGAAGGGCATAGTTTTCTTCACTACACAATCCTGATTCATCAGTCTGTGCACTGAATGTTCCTAAGAAAAAAATTGCATGTCATCAGGCAATTAAAGACTGTACATGAATATACACAAGGCGATCAAGCTACGGGTGACCAGGCAACCTTAATTCTGTCATTTCCTAACTTTTGGGTGCTTGACTTTGCAACATTAATAGTGTTCATTTATGTGTTTTTGTGTGTTTAATACTCATATATGATTGGATGATTGATATCTGTGAGTAAATTTTGCATTAAATTTAAGACCATTGCACTTAGGAGAAAACAAACTACAGAAAAGAAAAGAATAAGAGGCTCTAACTTCCCTAGTGAAAAGGGCCCCAACTAAACGAATTAGTCATTCAGTCATCAATGTGTGATTTAACCTTGCTCACAGTGACCTCTTTGTTCCTCTTTGTTCCCATTAAATATTTGAGGAACTGAAGAAATGTAGGAGAAAAAATGCATCAGAAGTTGTAAGTGTCAAATTTATCATCCGTGTGCTCTGTGCCATTGGGGCCCTTTTCCTGCTCTGCTTACACAGGGTGACACCGTTCCAGTGGTCAGTCAGCCACAGGCTTTAAATCATTGCCGTTTCAGTGCTTACTCTCTTGTTGGCACAACTATTCCTCTTCTCTTTGTACAGGACTAAGGATAAGAGACTAAGGCTACGTCTACACTACCCGCCCGGATCGGCGGGTAGAAATCGATATAGCGGGGATCGATTTATCGCGTCTCATCTGGACGCGATACATCGATCCCCAAACGTGCTGCCATCGACTCAGTAACTCCAGCAGGGCGAGCGGAGTTAGCGGAGTCGACAGGGGAGCCGCGGACGTCGATCCCGCGCTGCGAGGACGCGAGGTAAGCGCGGGGAATTCGAAATAGGATACTTCGACTTCAGCTACACTATGCTCGTAGCTGAAGTCACGTATCTTATTTCGATCCCCGCCCCTAGTGTGGACCAGCCCTTAGCGGAGTCGACGGGGGAGCCACGGACGTCGATCCCGTGCTGCGAGGACGTGAGGTAAGCGCGGGTAATTCGAAATAGGATACTTCGACTACGCTATTCTCGTAGCTGAAGTCGCGTATCTTATTTCGATCCCCGCCCCTAGTGTGGACCAGCCCTAAGGGAATAGAATGGGAGACTTCAGCACCCTTGGGATGAAGGGATCCAGTATGTGTGCCTTCACCCCCAATCTTACTTGCAAGAAAAAAATGCAAGAAAACCTTTTGCTACTTAAATTTCTCAACTGTGAGATATTAATCCATGTTCCAGTCCAGCAGCATTTTTTAGATACCCAGCTAATTGCACTGTAGTTTGCAGATATCCTTGCTGGGTAACTTTTTTGCTTTATAGAATGTTTGATTCAGAATAGAAAATACAATTGTTACTAGAGCTCTTCTTGGGTTTCATATGTTGGAGTCAGTTCCCCAGAACTGAACTGAACAAAGCATGTGTGTTATACCCAAAATTTGGGAAGGAAGTGGCTTAGCTGGTAACAAGACGAAAGTTTATTATTAACGTTAATCTTCAGCACCTCTAGAAGTATAAGGGCACAGATGGTTCTGGTGTTTTGGTGGGGAGGTAGAAGAATGCCAATGAGGGCAAAGGAAGCATAATGTTACCTATCAGTTCTGTGTTCTTGGGGAACTAGGGCGCAGTACCCAGCCTGTCTGACTCATGAAAGACCTTCTCCCTCCCAGCCTCTGCTTGAACCAAATCTGCATCAGAAGAAAGACTGACAAAAAGCAATGAAAAGGCAGTGGGAGACACACCTAAACCCCTGGGATAAGGATGACAGGATTAAGGAAACTCCCCTAGCCTTATTTGCATCAAAGATGGGACAAGGAGGCATCTCAATTAGCATGCAGAATGGAGAACAGAAATTCCAAGGCAAGAACCGCACAGAACTCTGGGACCAGAAAAGCAGGGAAGCACTGCATGATGGGGGATCTCTGCTCCAGGTGTTAATGAACCCACACCTGCACACACCCAGCTCAGTAGTTATCAGACCAATTCTAGTAATAAATCCTTTATTGGTATCCAAAATACTGAAGTTCCCTAATTGCATTGTGAGTTCCCTCCAAGGAACACCGCCCACAGCCAGGAATGAGCAGCTCCCATGGTCTAGCCTGAACAAAACAACTTTGGTTTACTCCCTTGTTTACACATAAAAAAATCTAGTGTTCTCCCTTGAACCATTGTTGTTTCTCTACAAAAACCCTTACCCATGCTCAAGTAAGTGTTCTGATGTGTGGATGCAAAATCTCATCAGTTCCACTGGGACTTCATCTTCTCCTGACTGGTCATGCCAGTCTCCTGCACTCTGGACCCTCAGCTACCACCACCACCTGGGACCCCCGATCGATTCAAGCTTCATGGAGTGGTGAGAACCCAGCTCTTTCTCTCTCTCTAAGTATAGCCTTCTGACCCTGACTTGTGTGATCAGTTATAGTTTTCTAAACCAGACTTTTATAATCAAGTTTAAGTTAAATTTAATATTATAACTATTTTGTTTGTTTGGCTCCCCTATGGTTATTACCTGGAAATAAATAACTTTCAGGATTAAGCTGGTTGCCTCTCTCTCTCTCTCTCCCCCTCGAGGGTGTTTTTTGCTTTCCTCATTCGCTCTGCAGCAACGCTTCTTGTACCTAAGCTAAAAGATCCCTGCAGCGCCCAAAAAATCCTGTGGGGTTTGCTCATCCAGTGGGTTACTACCAGAACAATTGTAACATGAAAGTGGGGATAGGGACGTGCTGAACCTGGGACATATGAGGGTGGCAGATTGAAAGTGCTGCTCAACCCAGCCTGCTCAGGCGTGCTCTATTTCGGTGAGGTGCCCAAGGCATATGGGGGTGACAGCTTGGAGGTGCTGTTCGACCCAGCCTACTGAGTCCAGGGACATATAAGGGGTCAGCTTGGGAGTGCTGATTAACCCGGTCCTCTCAGACGCGCTCTGTTAATGTGTGTGTGTGTTCGTCTGATTCTGGGGCTGGAGGAACCCAGCCCTGGGGAACCTAGGTCCTGCAGGATAGCTCCATTGGGAGAGAACTTGCAGCAGGGAGAAATAGTGCTCCGTATGAGAACACAAGTGACACAAGCAGTACATTGATAGAAGTACAGAACCCCCGCCCCCAAAGCGTAACCCTAATAAATGAGCCTATCCCAAAGTAACGGGCAAAGCTGGTAACAATAAAGATATAATCTTGGAATAACACAGGATAGGGAGATCTCCATTGAGGATTTATAAGACTAAGATGTCTCATAAGGGGAAGTGGGAAGGAGGAAGTCACAGAAAACAGGAGAGTCACTGGAGAGAACATCCAGTAGCTTTGGCCAGTACAAAGTTGTCCACATTTTCTTTCTGCCTGTCAGATCACTGGGCCTGAAATTAATGTCCCTACAGTGTAAGGTACCCAGGTGTATGGAGAACACATTGCACAATAACACGGGGCAGCTGTGCTTGCCATATAATTAGTATATTGGTGCATTAGGAACGTCAGTATACAATGGATAGGGATCGTAGTAGCAGAGCTGGAAAAGCCACACTGCATCATGTACTCCACCAAAGGACAGAACGTAGTGCCCAACTATGCACATACAACCAGTAGACATGAAAGTCAATGGAAGCGGTGGGTTCTTAGTATTGGAAAAGCAGGCACCAGGTGTCTGAGAAATCAAAGGGCACAAAATCAGTGAACATTTCTGAAAATCTGGCTGCATGAAATCGTCCTGTTTAAGATAATATATCATCCTGAACAAAAGAGGCAGCTCTCCTTAAGCATTCGTAGCCAGTTTCAAAACCAACACCGATCCTTAATGTGCTGTGAAAGTCAAATTAGATTACAGGGCTGCTGTTATAAAAAAGTTGATTGTTTCCCACCTCATATTATTATTATTATTACCATAGCCTTAGGAGCTCTAGTCATGGATCTAGTCATGGGCCAGAACCTCGTTGGGTTGGATGAAAAGCCTGCTCAGATGCAGGTTGCCTTCAGGGAGGGTGAATGCTGAGTTCACAGAGACACTTTAGGCTAAATCATCACTTTATATTTTTAAAATAAACTTTTCTTAGGCCCTGGAAATCTGGGAAAACTCTAAACAGTGTTGCTATTTCTGTGCCTTTTACATTAAATAGGAACATTCCATTTATCTACAGTGGAAGCTCTCGAACTGTGTTGCCTCCAGAGTAACTGCATGTGCTGACCATGCCCCAAACCAGCTCTGCACATTGGGGTTACAGCAGCTGTTCAGAGAAGCTTATGGAGGTGTATTCAGTCTGTGACTCTGATGTAGGCTGTCTCTGCCCACAGTCTTCTCCAACCCTTATGTAAATTGTTGGTAACCTCCTTGGTGGTGAATTTTCCATGTGAGATTCCTCAGGATTTTGGACCTAGATCAGAAATAAAAAAGAAGGTAAGAATCTTACCATGTGGATCAGCCTTGACGAATAAGAGAATCTCATTGAAGGAACTGGGTATATTTAGTTTGGGAAAGAGGAGATTAAGGGGGGTACATGATAGCAGTCTTCAAATAATTGAAAGGCTGCCATAAAAAAGATGGAGAAAAATTGTTCTCTCTTGCCACAGAGGGCAGGGCAAGAGGCAATGGGTTCAAACTGCAGCATAGCAGATTTAGATTGAATCTGAGGAAAAACTTCCTAACTGTAAGAACAGTGTTCATTTTGAGTTGTTTTCATGTGTTTTTCACCTCCCCCCCTTTTTTTAATTTGGCTAAATTTCAAAACAAAATGGTGTTTAATTTTGAAATGGTTGAAATGTTTCATTTCTACTTTTTCAAAAAAAATCCCATTTTGGGGCTGAAACTATTTGTAAACTCAGATTGGATTTGGCAAACAGTTTCAGTGCCCCCCCCCCCCAAAAAAACATTTTTCAATCAAATTTACTATTTGCCAAATACATTCATAGAATCATAGGACTGGAAGGGACCTTGAGAGGTCATCTAGTCCAGTCCCCTGCACTCATGGCAGGACATATTATCTAGACCATCCCTGACAGCTGTTTGTCTAACCTGCTCTTAAAAATCTCTAATGATGGAGATTCCACAACCCAGCTCTAGCTCTGAAAAGGGTCCCAAAGCTAAGGACAACAATTCAAAACAATAAAGTAAAATGATGGCAGCTGCAAGAGACAAATTAAGATGAGATTAGGGGCTGAGATTGACATTATGACTAAGGCTAAAATTTTGTCATGGTTATTTTTAGTAAAAGTCACGGACAGGTCACGGGCAGTAAACAAAAATTCACAGAAGCCATGACCTGTCTGTGACTTTTGCTGCTGCGGCTCCATGGTTGGCTGGGAATTGTGGGGTTCCCCTTCCTCCCATGGCAGCTGGAAGCTGCAGGGGGGTACCCTCCTTCCACGGCGACTGGGAGCTGCAGGGTGACCATATTTCCCAAAGAGAAACGAGACACCCCCAGCCACTTGCCTGAGGCATCCCCCTCCCCCTGTGTGAGGCTGTCACCCGTCGCTGGAACCCCAAGTAGTGTCCCCTCAGGAATCTGTCACCTGTCGCTGGAACCTTGCAGAGGAACTCTGCCAGGGCCCTGCTGGCTGCCAGCTCCAGAGTCCTGTGGCCCCTGGGGCTGAAGCAGAGAATGTCAGGAGGTCTCTGGAAGTCACGGATTCTGTTACTTCCATGACCTCTGTGACATAAACGTAGCCTTAATTATGACATATGGCAAAAATATTTTCATCAGGGAGCCCGGAATCCATAAATTTATGGAGAACAGACTCAAACGATCAGGGACAGAGGAGAAATAACATGTTACTTCTACCACCTGATTTGCCCCATGGACTAACCCCAAGGGCCAGACCCAAACTGAGAACACGCCTTGAACAGAAGACTGGTAAAGTGCACAGATATCTAGAGAGAGGAAAATGTTTGCAAAAGCCTTTTATGGGGAGATCACAGACACTACCACTACCAGAGCAGTGCTGATTGGCTGAGAGCGTCTGAGCTCAAACCAAGGCTGTGGTTCAAGTTGAGGAGTTCACACAGCTCTAGTCATGGGCTGGTTGGCGGGTGGGTCAGCAGGACTGTCAGAGGTTGTGGGGGTCATGATGTTGTAGTGGATATCCCCGACATCAAAGGAGGATTACTTGGAAGGACAAGAGTCAGTGATGTAAAGGTAGATGGGAGGTGACAAATGAGATGGAGGAACAGGCAACTGAGTGAGCTAGGGAACAGAGAGGGTGATATGGTGGACTATAAGGTGGATAGAAAACTGGCTAGATTGTCGGGCTCAACAGGTAGTGATCAATGGCTCCATGTCTAGTTGGCAGCCGGTATCAAGCGGAGCGTCCCAAGGGTCGGTCCTGGGGCTGGTTTTGTTCAATATCTTCATTAATGATCTGGAGGATGGCGTGGACTGCACCCTCAGCAAGTTTGCAGATTATACTAAACTGCGAGGAGTGGTAGATATGCTGGAGGGTAGGGATAGCATACAGAGTGACCTAGACAAATTAGAGGATTGGTCCAAAAGAAATCTGATGAGGTTCAACAAGGACAAGTGCAGAGTCCTGCACTTAGGACGGAAGAATCCCAAGCACTGTTACAGACTAGGGACCGAGTGGCTAGGCAGCAGTTCTGCAGAAAAGGACCTAGGGGTTACAGTGGACGAGAAGCTGGATATGAGTCGACAGTGTGCCCTTGTTGCCAAGAAGGCTAATGGCATTTTGTGCTGTATAAGTAGGGGCATTGCCAGCAGATCGAGGGACATGATCATTCCCCTCTATTCGACATTGGTGAGGCCTCATCTGGAGTACTGTGTCCAGTTTTGGGCCCCACACTACAAGAAGGATGTGGAAAAATTGGAAAGAGTCCAGCGGAGGGCAACAAAAATGATTAGGGGGCTGGAGCACATGACTTATGAGGAGAGGCTGAGGGAACTGGGATTGTTTAGTCTGCAGACGAGAAGAATGAGGGGGGATTTGATAGCTGCTTTCAACTACCCGAAAGGGGGTTCCAAAGAGGATGGATCTAGACTGTTCTCAGTGGTACCAGATGACAGAACAAGGAGTAATGGTCTCAAGTTGCAGTGGGGGAGGTTTAGGTTGGATATTAGGAAAAACTTTTTCACTAGGAGGGTAGTGAAGCACTGGAATGGGTTACCTAGGGTGGTGGTGGAATCTCCTTCCTTTGAGATTTTTAAGGTCAGGCTTGACAAAGCCGTGGCTGGGATGATTTAGTTGTGGATTGGTCCTGCTTTGAGCAGGGGGTTGCACTAGATGACCTCCTGAGGTCCCTTCCAACCCTGATATTCTATGATTCTATGATTCTATGATATGTGAGTGACACATTATCTGAGCTTTTCACAAGTTTGTGTTTAGCAAAGGGATGAAGGTTCATGAAGCTTTGGCTTTAAAGTGAACTGATTCATCCTTCCTCAGCAGCAAACAACTTAGTCTTGCAAAGACAGGTGCTGACAGTGTGTGCAGGAGGACAGAAAACCACACAAAGTGGAACCGTAGAACCCCCTGGTATTGTTGCAAGAAAATAATGAAACCGCCCTGATCCTCAGCAAGGGGGAATAACCTAGAAGGGCTAGAGTCAGGGGCTGCAGGAGAGTGCTTGCTGAGGAACACATTCAGAGTTGGAAGAAAGAAAGAACAAGAACTCCAATGATGCTGCAGTCAAAGGATGAGTTGGGGCAGATCGGGGAGTACAGGAGTGCAATCATTCTCTATGGGTATGGTCTTCGATGCACAGTTGCCCCCAGGCTCTTAGTTTTAGCCGTAACTCCCCTACCATCCACACGCAGAAACATTTTACTTGAGTTTGGTGGTGCTTTAAGCTGACCTGGCTGGGGTACAGCTTAGAACTCGGGCTCCCCTTTACTCAGGCTAGAATCCATCTATTTTGCAGTGAGGACACAGGCTGAATCACTCAAGTGCTGATAGCCACAGAATCATAGAAATGTTGGGATGGAAGGGACCTCAAGAGGTCATCTAGTCCATGCCCCTGGCTGAGGCAGGACCAAGTATTATTGAGACCATCCCTGACAGGTGTTTGTCTAACTTGCTCTTAAAAACCTCCAATGACAGGGATTCCACAACCTTCCTTGGTAACTATTCCATTACTTAGCTATCTTTCTAGTTAGAAAGTTTTTCGTGATATCTAACCTGAATCTCCCTTGCTGCAGATTAAGCCCATTACTTCTTGTCCTACTTTCAGTGGACAGGACAATTGATCACTATGCTCTTCGTAACAGCCCTTAACATATTTGAAGACTGTTATCAGGTTCTCCCTCAATCTTCTTTTCTCAAGATTAAACATGCCCAGGTCCTTTTACCTTTCCTTATAGGTCAGGTTTTCTAAACCTTTAATAATTTTTGTTGCTTTTTTCTCGACTCTCTCCAATTTGTCAACATCTTTCCTAAAGTGCGGCACCCAGAACTGGACACAATAGTCCATCTTAGGCCTCACCCATGCCAAGTAGAGCGAGACAATTAGCTCCCGTGTCTTATATACAAAACTCTTGTTAATACATCCCAGAATGATGTTAGACGTTTTTGCAGTTGCATCCCATTTTTGGATCAGATTCAATTTGTGATTCATTATAACCTTCTGATCCTTTTCAGCAGTACTACCACCTCCCAATCATCCCCCATATCATATTTGTGCATTTGATTTTTCCTTCCTAAATGTAGTACTTTGCACTTTTCTTTACTGAATTTCATCTTGTCAATTTCATACCAATTCTCCAATTAATCAAGGTAATTTTGAATTCTAATCCTGTCCTTCATAGTGCTTGCTGCCCCTCCCAGCTTGGTGCCATTCACAAATTTGATAAGCATACTCTCCACCCCATTACCCAAATCATTAATGAAAATATTGAGTAGTACCAGACCCAGGACAGACCTATGTGGGATCCCACTAGATATATCATTCCAGTTTGACTATTGAGTTTGGTTTTTCAACCAGTTGTGCAGCCACTTTATAGTAATTTCACTTAGACCCCATTTTGCTAGTTTTCTTATGAGAATGTCATGTGGGACAGTGTCAAAAGCCTTACTAGATTCAAGAAATATCACATCTACTGCTTCCCCCACACCCACTAGGCACTACCCTCCAATGCAGTGGTCCCCAAACTTTTTACCTCACGCTCCCCTTTACCCCTGTCCTTGCCCTCCCCCACTGAGCTGGGAGCGGGGCCACAGCTCCAGGAGGAGGGACATGGACAGGGGTAAGGGGGCCGAGCCTGGGGCCACAGCTGGGGGCGGGGGCCAGGCCAGGCACAGAGCCTCGGCCCCATGGGTGGGGCCAGAAGCCAGGGCCAGGAACAGAGCTGGGTGGCTCTCCTTCCCTGCCCCAGGCCCGGGCCCCAGTTGCACCCCCCAACATTCCTCCTTGCCCCCCTAGGGGGGTGCGCCCCACAGTTTGGGGACCTCTGCTCCAATTTCTTCATTGTCTTCCCACAAGTACCCCTGAAAGACAGAAAAGGTCTTTCACAATTGACTGGCAAAGGACCCTAGAGTTTCTCAGCACAAAGAACCACGGGCTATGCTCCCACCCCACACACAGGTGAGTGCAAAGACAGTGAGGACACAGTAACATGGGCAGGGCTTTGCAGTGGGAATGCTCACACCTGGGAAAGGCTAACCTGCATGTTCAGACCCAGGTGCTAATCATCAAAGTTAACTCTGCAGTGAAGCTGTACCGTACATGTTTGTACAAGCGCCTGGCACAATGGGGCCATGACTTGGTGGCCTCTAAGCACTATTACAATATTAATTTTAAATAAAATAATAATAGTATTAATTAATAATCTATGCACCACAGAACAGACTTGATTAGCCCCTCAAATTAATTACTCTCCTTCCCTTTTACAAATTCTAATCCCCATTAATATCTGTGTCCTTCTCTAGTGAATTCACATTTGCTCGCTCAGAGAATGCTTCAATAAACCAGGTGATGATTTTGGAGCAGTGTCAGAGCTCAGCCCCTGTGGGCTCATGCTCGCTCTGGCCAGCCAGCTGGGAGAATGCTGCAGGGTTTGCTGATGAGGCCTCCAGGGTCACAAAACCCACAGCTACAATAGCTAGGCTTCAATATGCTCCTCTTCCCTGAAGCCCCACCCTCCCAATATATCCGACACCATACCTGTGTGGGAGGATTGTTCCTGGCTGGCATTTCACCCTCCCATGTCTCAGCATTCAGATAATATGACAATCTCTGCAAGCTTCATATATTTGTGTTCTGTTCTATGAGAGTATGGGATGAAGAATCAGGTCCTAATAAGAACTGTATAGAGAACTGGCCTCACTGGCCAGGAGCAGACGACCAGCTGCCCATCTCTTGGATCTCTGTTACTCTTTCACTGATTTTTATTCAGATCAATAGTAAAATTTGCTCTGAGCTTTTCAGAAAAAAATTGTTATGGACAAATTTCTGCAATGAGTTACACAGCGATGTTATTTGCTGGATGCAAGAAGCAGAAGCTAATTGAAGAAGCAGAATACTGTTATCTAATTTGTGCTGATGAAGCAATCAATGGATATGCAAAGTGAAGTAATTCCAATAATATGCAGGCAGGAAAGAAGTTTGTGTGGGGCAGAGGCAGTACAACAGGAAAAGGGGATTTGATCGATCGTAAGAAGAGAAAATCCAGCTGAGCCTCTTCTGTGGTTGCAACTAACAGAAGGGTGCAAACAAAAGGAAACGGCTCCTTTTGCAGTTGGCCAGAGTCTAGTGCCCCTTGGGTATGATACCATATGCCCTTATATTGCTTAGCATTTGATTGAGAGTTTTTGCTTAGTTATTGGTGTGTGTTTCAATCTCTGTAATGAAAGTGCTTTTCTATCAGGCTCGCCGACGGGGTGGGGCAAAGGGGGCAATTGCGCAGGGGCCCAGGCGATTTAAAAGGGCCTGGGGGCCCCCAGCCGCAGCCCGCCCTCACTCCGCACCACTCCGGGAAGCGGCCATGGCCCTGCGGCCCAGGGCAGGGGGTCTCCGCGCGCTGCCCCCACCCCGAGTGCCGACTCCGCAGCTCCCATTGGCCGGGAACTGCGGCCAATGGCAGCTGCGGGGGCTGTACCTGCGGGTAGCGCTGTGCGGCACCGCGGAGACCCCCTGGGCTCCCCGCTTAGGAGCCGCTGCCAGAGGGGTGTACCAGTCACTTTCGGGAGCTGCCCGAGATGAGCGCTGACCCCCTGACCCCCTCCTGCACCCCAATCCCCTGCCCCAGCCCAGAGCCTGCACCCAAACTCTCTCCCAGATCCCGTACCCCTCACCCTGTCCCGCACCCCAACCGCCTGCCCCAGCCCAGAGCATGCACCCTGCCCCCAAACTCCCTCCCAGAGCCAGAGCCCGCACCCCCTCCCGCACCCAAAGTCCCTCCCAGAGCCTGCACCACCTCCTACACCCAAACTGCCTCCTAGAGCCTGCACCCCTCACCCCCTCCTGCACCCAAACTCCTTCCCAGAGCCTGCACCCTGCACCCCATCCCACACCCAAACTCCCTCCCAGAGTCTGCACCCTGCACCCTCTCCTGCACCCCAACCTCCTGCACCAGCCTGGTGAAAGTGAGTGAGGGTGGGGAAGCGTGAGCGACAGAGGGAGGAGGGATGGATTGAGCAGGGGGCAGGGCCTTGGAGAAGGAGCGGGACAGGGGTGTGGTCTCAGGGAAGGGGCGGGGCAACGGTCTTTGGGTTTGCACGATTAGACAGTTGGCAACCCTACCAGGTGGGCATGTAGAAGCCCTGGCCGTGCCAGAAGAGTGCACCCAGCAGCACAGCTAGCAGCTTGCTGGGCACCAGCCAGTGCAGGCGCAGCACCACCCAAATGTCACGCGGGCACGGCTTGTACGTGTGGGGGGCCCATTGACTGCTCTGCCCTGGCGCCCAGAATTGCTGTCGGCGGGCTGGTTTGCTATCATGGCGCTAGGTCAGAGGTTTCCAAATTTGGTCAGCAGGGTATTTGCTGATGGATCGTGGCTAGCTGGGAGATGTTCATATGCATTGCAAAGAAGAGCTTACAGTCCTGTAAAAATGGCTAGAAATGAAGAAGTCAGCCTAGCTGACTATGGGCCTCAAATAAAGCCCTTTGAAATCAGTGGGAGTCTTTCCATTTACTTCAGTGGCTATTGGATGAGGCCCTATATGAAAGGCTACAGTTGTATAATAGGAGGAACTGACTTAGATAACTGGAGCTGTAGAAAGTTATTGTACTCTATTTTCCCTGTATTTCTCTGTATTTTAATTTCATATTTACTTTGGTCTGATAATGCTTTTGAATATTTGCCTCTTTGATACCCCCCCAAAAATAAATGCAAAAACGTATAGTTGAAAATTTAAACATTCAAAAAATAGAAATCATGACTAGAATATGGCCTATACATTTTATTGCTAATTATTTTAGGCCTAGTCTACACTAGAAAAGGTTTGCCATTATAGATACACCAGCAAACTGTCCCTAGAGCAGACACAGCTTACACTGGTAAAAGAGTGCCTTTACTGGTATAGCTTATACTGATTCCCCGCACAAAATGAGTTATACCAGCCAAAGCATTTTTGTGCTGGTATAACTGTAGCTACACTAGGGCTTTTGCCCTGAGTTTAAATTTAATCTAGGCAAAAATGTCCTAGCAAATAATTTATTGGACAATTTTGTCTCTTTCTGTTGTGTTCATGTGAACCCTGAATATTGCTGGTTTTCAATATTCAACGTTCCAACTGTTTTGTTTAGTTTTGACTGGATATATGAGACATCAGGATAATTCTGAAAAACCAGCGTTTCTGGTTCAAATACACATAATTTGTCAAAATTTGCTTACCATAAACATTCTCCAGACCTCACTTCAGATTCACTATGGGCCAGATCCTCAGTTGGTGTAAATGAGCACAATTCCACAGAAGCCAGTGAGAACTACACCTATTTACACTGGATGATGATCTGGCCCGTTTGCTGCAAACAGTAAACACTTGGCTTGAATATTCATGGGAAGCAAACACAAAAGAGGTGCAAACACAAAGCAAATACATTTAATAAAATGAACGAATAAACACAAGCGATTTGTAATGTTCCACCAACTAGAGTTTATTTATACTTTTAGTACTCAAAAATAAGCCTTAAAAATTGACCCAGCCAAATGCAGACAGCCAGTTGTTAACCAGATCCACCCACGTCATAGTGTTTTGGTATTACTTATACTACCTCTTGTTGCTTTATGATTCGGACCCTCTTCTGTGGAACTGCACCTGTGAAAATTTTTGAATAATTAATATTTTCCTGTCAGATGCTCTGTGCTGCAGATGCACCACTCATATCTTTGCATATGTATTAGCTCTAATGACACCTACAGAAACTCTGGCTGGTGACCTAAAGAAAAGTGCATATTTGCCTTTAAGCAGGGGCGGCTCTAGGCACCAGCTAAACAAGCTGGTGCCTAGGGCGGCAAAATGTATGGGGCGGCAAAATGCTCCCGCCTGGGGGGGAAGTGGCCGCTGCCCGCGGGAGAGCAGCGCAAACAAGCCGAGGAGCAGCCCGTCCTCTGCAGCCGGGGCAGGGCCGCGCTACCGGCTCCCGCCGCTCTCCCGCTGTCAGCGCCCACCCCCCAGGCGGAGCCGGTAGCGCAGCCCTGCCCCGGCTGCAGAGGACGGGCCACTCCTTGGCTTGTTCATGCCGCTCTCCCACGGGCAGCGGGAAGCAGCCACACACCCCCCCGGCAGGCACCGGTAGCACGGCCCTGCCGCGGCTTCAGAGGACGGGCCGCTCCTCGGCTTGTTCACGCCGGAGCCAGTAGCGCGGCCCTGCTCCGGCTGCAGAGGACGGGGGAACATGGCGCCCGGGCGGTCCGCTCCTCCTCGGCTTGTCCCCGCCTCTGCCTCCTCCTCTCTGCGCCGCCTCCTGCCAGGGGAGGGGAGAGGGGAGCGGACTGGCAGCCCGGGCTGAGCCCAGCTCGTGCCAGGGCCAAGGTNGCTTCAGAGGACGGGCCGCTCCTCGGCTTGTTCACGCCGCTCTCCCGCGGGCAGTGTCCCCCCCTTCCCCCCCTCAGGCGGGAGCCAGTAGCGCAGCCCTGCTCCGGCTGCAGAGGACGGGGGAACATGGCGCCCGGGCGGTCCGCTCCTCCTCGGCTTGTCCCCGCCTCTGCCTCCTCCTCTCTGCGCCGCCTCCTGCCAGGGGAGGGGAGAGGGGAGCGGACCGGCAGCCTGGGCTGAGCCCAGCTCGTGCCAGGGCCAAGGTGAAGCCCAAGGATGAGCAGGGCTGGGATCCAGCAGCAGCCCCAACCCCTGGCCCTGGGAGCGGCGGTGACCAGAGATGACTCCACCTCAGGCCAGATCCGCAGCAAGGTAAGAGTTGGGCCAGGCGGGAGGGTCCCCAAGACCCCTGGGGAGCTTCTGCCTGCTGGAGCCCCAGAGGCTGCTGCCTCCCTCCCCAGCCCCTCACAGCACTCCAGTGCCTGGAGTCTCCTTCTGACTCCCCTCCTGCAGGGGACGAGCGACCTGGCAGAGAGGGGCAGCATTTGTCCAGCAAGCCCAGCACCTCTTCCTTGGCTCCTCCAGCCACAGAGCTCTCTCCATTGCATGCCCCTCGGGCTCCCAGCTGGGCAGCCTCAGCACTGGGAAAACACCAGCAGGGCTGGGTCCAGTGTGTATCCGAGCTCGTGGGGAGCTCTCTCGCCCCAATGACTAGCGCCTTATCTACGGCAAGTACAGTAGTGCAATAGGAGTGTGACGTGAAAAATATCATGTCATGTTGTGACACGGTCACTCAAATCACGATTACGTGTGTGTACTGTGCTGCCCTATCAGCGCCATTCGTGCTAATTTCCATTTTGCGTCGGTGCCAATGGTTATAGGGCCAAAATGCCGGGACAAAAACGAAAACGACTTTCTGGTGCTGCTTACCGGCAACAAAGAGAGAAACGGCAAAAAGAATTAGAAAAACTATCTCGTACTTCAAAAAAGTATTTTAAAAAAGTCGACAATCAAGGAGAAAGCTCTAAGCAATGCATTGAAGGTGATTATTCATCAACTGATGAAGACCGATCGAACCAAAGATTACCTTTATCAACTGATAAAGATGAACAACAATCTGACCAAAGATTATCTTCACTAACTGATAAAGACGAACAATCACAATCCATCCAAAGATTTACTACTTCAGCTGAAGAGTCCAGAAATGAAGAACTGTTATCCAAATCTAAAACTGAAGAACAATTATTGGAAGGTGGAGAGACTGACATAGGATCGGATCCAAGTACATGGCCGACAATAATTACTGATACAATGCGAATTATTATTGTGAAAAAAGGTCCTTCAAAACTAGATCCTACATTTGAATATCCATTTAATGAGTCAAATCGTCGATTTATGCCATCCAGTATGAAGAAAAAAATGAAAAATGGGGAACAAATTAATAGATCGTGGTTAGTGTATTCACAGACCAAAGATGTAGTTTTTTGTTTTTGCTGCAAACTGTTCTGTAACTCGGACATTTTTCTGGCAACTGCAGGTTTTAATGACTGGCGAAATTTGCATCAGCATTTGAAAGAACATGAAACATCAAAAAATCATTTACGCTCATTGACAAATTGGATTGAGCTGTCAAACAGATTACGTACCGGTACAACAATCGATGCGGTACAGCAACGTCAACTAAATTCAGAAATTCTACGTTGGCAAGCAGTGTTGGAACGTTTACTGGCAATCATTAATTTCCTAGCCGAACAGTGCCTCGCATTCCGTGGATCCTCGGATATTTTATATGAGAATAACAATGGAAATTTCTTAAAATTGGTTGAGTTATTGGCAAAATTTGATAATGTTATGGCTGAGCATGTACGAAGAGTGAAAGATGGAGAGATTCACACCCATTATTTGGGTAAAAATACACAAAATGAGATAATAGAATTAATTTCTAATGGAGTGCGTAATGAAATTTTATCGAATTTGAAACATGCCAAATATTACTCAATTATAGTTGATTGTACTCAAGATCTGAGCAAAACCGAGCAAATGTCAATAGTTTTACGATTTCTGAAAATTGATGAAAATGCAGAAGTGAAAATTTGTGAACACTTTCTAGAATTTATACCAGTGAATGAAACTACTGGGAAAGCCCTCACAGATGTAATTCTACAGAGATTGGAACACTATGGAATACCTTTAGAAAATATGCGCGGCCAAGGGTACGATAACGGCTCAAACATGCGAGGACGACATGCAGGTGTACAGCAAAGAATATTGAATTTAAACAATCGAGCTTTTTTCATTCCTTGCCATGCGCATTCGCTCAATCTGGTTGTCAGTGATGCTGCCAAATCATCTAAAGATGCCGTTTCATATTTTACCACAGTGCAAGCAATTTACAACTTTTTTAGTGCTTCCACACACCGTTGGGCAGTCTTGAAGAAGCATCTTGAACAAAAACTCACACTTAAACCTCTGAGTCAAACTAGATGGGAAAGCAGGATAGAAGCTATTAGACCATTCCGATATTCATCAGGAGAGATTTACGATGCACTATTCGAAATAAGCCAGGACTTGTCGTATGATCCTTCATTTCGACATGAAGCTGAAACATTGGCTCAGAAAATGATGCAGTTTCAATTTTCATGTTGCACGGTTATTTGGCACAATATTCTAAATCAAATTAATTTGACCAGCAAAGTTATGCAGAACATAACCATAGACATATCCGAGGCAAAGATGATTTTGAATAAAACGCTGGAATATTTAAAAAAATACCGTTCAGATGAAGGATTTGAAGAAACTGTCAAAGAAGCAACAACAATAGCAGAGGATCTTGATTTTGAACCAACGTTTGCACCTCAAAAATTCATTCGTCCTCGGAAAAAAACAAGACAGTTTTGTTATGAGGCTCATGATGATCCTATTCTCGATCCAAACGAAAGGTTTAAAGTTGAATGTTTCTATTGTATTTTGGATGTAGCTATAACTTCCATTGAAGAAAGATTTTGTCAGTTGCATGGTCATTGTGAAACTTTCGAATTTTTATACGATATTGGAAATATTAAAAATCAGTTTTCCAAAGAAGACCTCATGAAGCAGTGCCAAGACCTACATTTAGTGCTCAGTACTGATAACGCTGCTGACATTGATGCAGTAGAATTGTATGATGAATTAATAGCTTTATCTGAGCTAATAAGTCCTAAAACTTCTCCTCTAAAAGTATTAGAATTTATAGCAAGAAATGATTTTTTCACTCCAAACACTGCTATAGCATTACGCATTCTTTTAACATTACCAGTATCAGTGGCTTCTGGTGAGCGCAGTTTCTCAAAACTGAAATTACTAAAAAATTATTTGAGGTCCACCATGTCTCAAAATCGTATGTCAGGACTGGCATTAATTTCAATTGAAAGTACTATTGCAAAAAATTTAGATTTCACTGACTTATTAAAAGACTACGCAAGTATAAAAACCAGAAAAATTCAGTTCATAAAAATTCTTTTAATTTATGAGAAACTGGAAGACACTAAAGTTTTTCATTACAGTGTATAGTTGAACTCAAATTGTTTGTAATTGTGTTTTTGTTAAAATTAAATGTTAAAATTACACTAGTAGGAAATTGTTTTATTTCACTAACTACAAATTCTCTGTATTCATTTTTTTAAAAATTTTAAACAGTCAAAACAAAACTGCAAAGTGCAAACATGTGTAAAAGCCAAAAAAAAGTGCGGGGGGGGCAGCAAAAAACCTAGAGCCGGCCCTGCCTTTAAGTTACACATTTCTGAAAATATATTCTGGGAGAAAAATGAGAAAATGTTACTTACAAATAATTGCATCCATTTCCCAAATGATTCATCCCAATGAGTCTTTAATGACTGTGAGATATGTAAGCTTTGGAGGGGTATGTGTGTCTGTGATTTTTCTTTACAGGAGTAGCCTATAGAAAACCTACAAGTTAACTTTACAATTACCACCCTGAAAGGTCCTTTGTTGCAGCAGGGATGTCACCATTGTGTGTTTGTGTTATGGAACAACAGAATTGTTGCAATACCCAGATATGGAGTCACAACACTACAACATTCGCCATCCCATTGTTCTCTGACATCATCACATATTGATGCAACAGTCACATTGTGAGTCTGTTTCCTGAACCTGCATCACAACATCTAAATAAACTCATGGCTCCTTAGCTGTCCTATGAGCTCATCTTGCCCCAGGATTTGGCATGTCCTGCAGGCTTCAGGGCAATATGGCATGGAGAGCTTGACTCTGGAACTGGGGAGGGGCAGAGCATGGACTTTTCAGGGGCCAGCTACTATCACTCAGATTTCTTTTAAACCAATAATTTAATAAACAAAAGCACCAACAGAAGTTAGCAAGAAGCACGAGCAGATCCACCCACCTCTGTGCCATCTGCAGTAGAAGAGCAGCAGCAGGAACAGCAAGATAAAACAGCAGCCACCTACAGCGATGAAGACAATGATGTAGCCAGAAGAGTCCTTTTCTCCTTCACTGTCTGATACATGAAAGAAAACATGCTGTATTTGTATTTTATACATTAATACTCATATAGGTGTACATACATTTTCCATAGAGGATCCTCAATCAGGCAGGGTTCAAAAAAGAACTAGATAAGTTCATGGAGGATAGGTCCATCAATGGCTATTAGCCAGGATGGGCAGGGATGGTGTCCCTAGCCTCTGTTTGCCAGAAGCTGGGAATGGATCACTTGATGATTACCTGTTCTGTTCATTCCCTCTGGGGCACCTGGCATTGGCTGCTGTCAGAGAACAGGATACTGAGCTAGATGGACCTTTGGTCTGACCCAGAGTGGCCTCTCTTATGTAGGCAGCAGTAGTAATATCAAATAGGTGACAACTGCAGGTAAGATGCCACTGTGTTAAGGTAATCAATGGACATTAAGAGCCAACTTTTCAACCAATCATAGACTATCAGGGTTGGAAGGGACCTCATCTAGTCCAACCCCCTGCTCAAAGTAGGACCAATCCCCAGACAGATTTTTGCCCCAGATCCCTAAATGGCCCCCTCAAGGATTGAACTCATAACCCTGGGTTTAGCAGGCCAATGCTCAAACCACTGAGCTATCCCTGCTCCCAAACCATGTTGGAACCAACCATAAGGGAGTGTCTTTTCTTACACTTACTACTGGGATGTCTAAGCAGCTGTGAAGCCTTCACTTCATCCTTTAAGCTGGGATGGGTACTCAGTGAGGCAAGGGCTTCTGTGGAGCCCTGTCTCATTCATTGCAAACCTTATGAGACTCAGGCAACATGAGCTGAGAGCACCCAGCATTTCAGAGGCAAACTGATCCTCCAACTAATCCTGATTCAGAGATTCTAAGGCCAGAAGGGACCATTATGATCAGCTAGTCTAACCTCCTGCATAAAACAGGCCATGGGACCTACCCAGTAATTTCTGCATCAAGCCCACAATGTCTGTTTGAACTAGAACATCTTTTTTTAGAAAGAATTCAGTCGTGATTTAAAAAAGCTAATGCGGTCTTGGGATGCATCAGGCGAGGTATTTCCAGTAAAGATAAGGAGGTGTTAGTACCGTTATACAAGGCATTGGTGAGACCTCATCTGGAATATTGTGTGCAGTTCTGGTCTCCCATGTTTAAGCAGGATGAATTCAAACTGGAACAGGTACAGAGAAGGGCTACTAGGATGATCTGAGGAATGGAAAACTTGTCTTATGAAAGGAGACTCAAAGAGCTTGGCTTGTTTAGCCTAACCAAAAGAAGGCTGAGGGGAGATATGATTGCTCTTTATAAATATATCAGAGGGATAAATATCAGGGAGGGAGAGGAATTATTTAAGCTTAGTACCAATGTGTACACAAGAACAAATGGATATAAACTGGACATTAGGAAGTTTAGACTTGAAATTAGACAAAGGTTTCTAACCATTAGAGGAGTGAAGTTCTGGAACAGCCTTCCAAGGGGAGTAGTGGGGGCAAAAGACATATCTGGCTTCAAGACTAAGCTTGATAAGTTTATGGAGGGGATGGTATGATGGGATAGCCTAATTTTGGCAATTAATTGATCTTTGATTATTAGCAGGTAAATATGCCCAATGGTCTGTGATGGGATGTTAGATGGGGTGGGATCTGAGTTACTACAGAGAATTCTTTCCTGGGTGCTGGCTGGTGAGTCTTGCCCACATGCTCAGGGTTTAACTGATCGCCATATTTGGGGTCGGGAAGGAATTTTCCTCCAGGGCAGATTGGCAGAGGCCCTGGAGGTTTTTCGCCTTCCTCTGCAGCGTGGGGCACGGGTCACTTGCTGGAGGATTCTCTGCACCTTGAGGTCTTTAAACCACGATTTGAGGACTTCAATAACTCGGGCATAGGTTAGGGGTTTGTTACAGGAGTGGGTGGGTGAGATTCTGTGGCCTGCGTTGTGCAGGAGGTCAGACTAGATGATCATAATGGTCCCTTCTGACCTTAAAGTCTATGAGTCTATGAGTCAGAGAATCCATCATCCATCCCTAGGGAAGTTACTCCAATGGTTAATGACCTTCATTGTTAAAACTTTGCACTTTATTTCTAGTGTGAATTATTCTAGCTTCAACTTCCAATCCCTGGATCTCCTGGATTATGCCTGCTAAATTAAACAGCTGTCAGAAAGCTCTTCCCCATGTAGGTATTTGTAGACTGTAACCAAGTCAACTCTTAACCTTTTCTGGGATAAATTAGATAGTTTGAACTTCTTGAGGTATGACCCAAAATATTTCCATGTGCGTTGAACCAAAATGGAGGGTTCTGTTGCCACAATTTTCATGGATCCCCAAGGCCTTTTTGGCTGGAGAATGAACCATGGAGAGGCTGTGATACAGGAAAAATAAATAACAAACATTCAGCAGTAGCAATCGGGTTGTATCGGTTTAATGTACCAAGGGTTTCGTCAGAGTGAAAGGGAAAGAAACTTACTTTAAAAAGAATCTAAGATTCTCTGTTACATTTCCAGGCTCCCAAATTAAGGGGAGCCCATGGACAGGAGCTTCCTGCCAAATGAAAAATTTAAGCAGTTGCAAAAGAAAGATCCTTCCTTCCCCAGATAAGTAGCAATTCTACATCCCACTCACCCAATTCCTTTTATCTTCACTCCATTTTTTCAAAATTACATTAGATTGAATAAAGAGCAGCTCATTCCAGTATCTTCATGGAGCACACAGAAATCAGCAGAGCCTAGAACAAGGTACAGTAAGTTTCTTATTCTGGATACCACCTGGTGGCTCCAAATGCTACGCATACGACATATCCTATGCAACCAGAGAGCTAGTGGAGCAGTGGCACACAGGGTACATGTCAATGGAACCCATATTAGTGCTTAAGATGTCCCACATGCTTTGGGGCAGGCACCATCTTTATGTTGTGTGTGTACACTGCTTGGCACAATGGTATCCTGATCCCTGACGGGCCTCCAGGCACTACCCCGGTACGAAGAGACAATAATGATAATCTACAGGTTTCAGTGCCTCAAGCTGCACCTAAAACAGGTGAGTCCTGAGTTCCCAAGGACACTTCGGATTTAATCCATTTACATGTGTAAAATACACTGTTCTGAAGATCTGGGAAGTCTGGAAAAACCATCAAAACAATATTGTCATTTCTGTCCCGTTCCCATTAAATTGGATAATTTGGTTATTTACAGCAGAGCTCTTGAACTGTGTGGCTCCCAGAGTAACTGCATGTGCTGATCATGCCTAAAATTAGCTCTGCATGTTGGGGTAACAGCTGCTGTTAAGAGAAGCTTGTAGAGGCGTATTCAGTCTGTGACTCTGATCTGCGCTGCCTCTGCCCAGTGTCCTCTCCAATCCTTGCATAAATTGTTGATAATGTCCTTGGTAACGAACTTTCCATGTGCAATTCCTCATGATCTGGGACCTAGATAAAAACAAATAAAACCCCCCCACTGAGTTAAGGAACATGTTCATGGGGATCAGTCTTGATTAAAAAGAGATTTCTTTTTATTTTTATATATNAGCTACCACAGTTAGATCAGAGCAGTGCTGATTGGCTAAGGCAGTGAGGTCAAGCTCATTTGTGGCTCAAGCTGAGTTGTTCAAACAGCTGTAGTCATGGGCCTGTTTGTAGGAGGGTCAGTAGAATTGTCTGATCTTTTGGGGGAGTCATGATTCTGTAGTGGGTGTCACAGGGAGCAAAGGAGTATTAGTGGGAAGGATGAGAGTCAGCCATGCAGAGTTTGGTGGTAGGTGAGGAATGGGGGGAGGGAAGGAGAGGCAGAGAGAGCTGGGAGGTGGAGGTGGTGACATATGGGGGACCCAGTATCCACACTGATCTCAGTTTTATACAAGTTTGTGTTTAGTACGTATGTGAAGGTTCGTGCAGCTCTGGTTTTAAAGTGAGCTGGTTCCTCCATCCCCAGCAGCAGACAACTTAGTCTTGCAAAGACAGGCATCACCAGAGTATGTAGGAGAAGCACAGAAAACCACACCATGCAGAGCAATAGCAACCTCTGCTATTGCTGCAAGAAAATCATGAAACCACGCTGACCCTCAGCAAGGGGAAATAACCACCCAGAAGGACCAATGTCAGGGGCTGCAAGAGCGTCCCTGCTGAGAGACGTGATCAGAGTCAGAAAGACTGAGAAGGAGAACTCCTGTAATGCTGAGAGACCTAATGGGGAATTTTTACACAGTGCCTGGCAAATGGGACCCTGGCCTGAATAGCCAATAGGTGCTACCATGATATAAATACTAAATAATCATCAATGATCACCACGATTATCCAGGCATCACAGAACAGATTTGACCTTCCTCTTAAATTAACAATTCTCCTTCCCATTTACAAATGCTAATTCCCATTAATATCTGTGTCTTTCTCTAGTGAATTCACTTTTGCTCACTCAGAGAAATGCTGCAATAAACCAGCTGATGATTTTGGAGCAGTGTCAGAGCTCAGCCCCTGTGGGCTCATGCTCACTCTGGCCAGCCAGCTGCGAGGAGAAGGCTGCAGGGTTTGCTGATGAGGCTTCCAGGGCCACAAAACCCACAGTTTCAGCAGCCAAGTTTTATTACCCTGCATGAAAGTCAAGTGCTCCTCTTCCCCGAAGGCCCACCCTCCTGTATCTGCCACCATGTCTGAGGCAGGGAGGAGTGTTAACGGCTGATGTCAATCCTCCTACGTCTCAGCACTCACATCATACAAAACTGTATGAGGCTTGCACATGTTGTAAGTACTATTCAATGGGCATGTCTAGACTAGGAAAACAGGTCATGGTTTAGAATGTGTTAGCGTACATATTAGTGTAAACAGGGTTTAGCATATTTAAAAATGTGCTCTGTCTTCATGGTCAATCATCAGCTTCCCACTAATGTTTTAAATGTGTTAAACCCAGTCTACACTAAATGGTAAGTGGTGTTTAAAA
Organism: Platysternon megacephalum; assembly: GCA_003942145.1. NCBI lineage: Eukaryota > Metazoa > Chordata > Testudines > Platysternidae > Platysternon > Platysternon megacephalum. The sequence continues at coordinate 111,966 of QXTE01000139.1, forward strand.
TGCTTTAAACCACCTATTTTTTCCAGTCTAGCCACTGTGCACAAGAGTTTCAGAATCATATCCCAATAAGTACTGTACAGAAAATAGGCATTACCAGTTAGGCCGCTGTCAGGATGCTCCTATCATTTGTCTCTGTCTGTCTCCCAGATTAATTAAAAAGTAGCCCTATAATTTCCAGTAGCCACAAGCACAGCTCAGGAGTGATATATGCAGTGTTGTACATTACTCGATAGGAGAGAGAGGCAGAAGATAAGTGAAAGAGGCAGAGTACAATTATCTAATTTGTGCTAATGAGATAATCTGTGGATTCGCAAAATGAAATTAGTTCCGCTTGTATGTAGAGTGGTCAGAGGCTTCAGTGTGTAGTGTGTGTGGTGGGGGGAGGGGTAGAACAATAAGAAAAGGGGATGTGAATGATCATAAAGGAGAACATCCTGTGACAGCGTACCCCATAAGGCTTTATGGGGTGTGTGTGCTTATAAATGTATGTATGATATAACTGGAATAGGGTTTTGCTACATATGCCATGTAACATATTTCTGTAAAGGTTATGATCTACTGGTTATGTTCATGCTATATGTAAAGGTTATGATCTACTGGTTATGTTCATCCTGGTTGTATGCAGGCACCATTCATGTGTTCAAAGTTATGTATACTTGCTTGATTTCTAAGTAAGCTTTGTGAGGCATTTGGTCAGCTTCTTTAGGAAGGAATTCGCAAGGTTAAGTACCCGATCAGGAAGCATTTGGGGAACAATGCATCTTGGAATGCTCCAATCCACATAAGAAGTCTTCCTGGAGACATGCAAGATACCATGTGGACAATGGCTTCTGCCTGTAAAGACTGAGTCATGCATGGACATGTGACTTGCCAAGGTGACACCAGAACTCCATCTTGGAGCTGGACTTTGCATAGGAGTGAGGAAGGGGGTCTCCACCCACAAAAGAGAGTCTATCTAAACCTGGGGGAGACCCCTCCATTTTGTCTTTAGCTGGCTAAAGAAGGAGCCTCTCTACCCCCCCAGGATACTTAAAGAAAACTGAAATAAAGGACAGTAACTACAGGGTAATTGCTGGACCCAGGCTAAAAGAAGATTAGCCTGTAAAAGGGAACATTCTGGAATTGGTGAGGATCTTATCTGTATTTAGTTTAATTAAACATAGATTTGCGCATTTGATTTTATTTTGCTTGGTGACATACTTTGTTCTGTCTGTTACTACTTGGAACCACTTAAACCCTACTTTCTGTATTTAATAAAATCACTTTCTACTAATTAATTAACTCAGAGTATGTGTTAATACCTGGGGAAGCAAACAGCCGTGCATATCTCTCTATCAGTGTTATAGAGGGTGAACAATTTATGAGCTTACAGGGTAAAACGGATTTATTTGGGTTTAGACCCCATTGGGAGTTGGGCATCTGAGTGCTAAAGACAAGCACACTTCTGTGAGCTGTTTTCAGGTAAACCTGCAGCTTTGGGGCAGGTAATTCAGACACTGGGTCTGTGTTGGAGCAGACGGGTGTGTCATGCTTCAGCAAGACAGGGTGCTGGAGTCTTGAGCTGGCAGGAAAAACAGGAACAGAAGTAGCCTTTGCACATTAGGTGGCAGCTCCCAAGGGTGTTTCTGTGATCCAAACTGTCACACATCCAACTAAGCTTCTTCTGTAGTTGTGGAAACAGGCCAAGAATGACTAATAGAAAGGGGCAAATCAAAGGCAACTGCTCCCTTTGCAGTCCACCAAGGTCAGAGTCTAGTGCCTTGCAGGGCATGATGCACTTTGCATTTACTATGGTCAGTGTTTGATTATGCATTTGCTCAGTTCTTGGTGTTTCAATCTCTATAATGAGTTTTGTTGTCAGAATGTTATGTCAGAGTCCCAAAATGTTGTCAGCAATACCATGGAAAGGTGGCTGCTGATCACATTCATTGCAAGGAAGAGCCTACAATCATGTAAAAGCAGCTGGCAACATGGAAGAGCCAGGCTAGCGGAATGAATTGGGGCTGAAGCTGCATTAGAAGAGTGGTGGGGTAACTGGAGCTGTGAGGAGTTACTGTATCCCATTTTGTCGTCATTTCAGTGTTTGTATTTGAATTTCACATTTACAGTCATATGATTATGTATTTGCATATTTAGCTGTTTTTGTTATTCCCCAAAATCTAAATAAAAATGTATAACTGATCATTTAAGCAATAAAAAGTACAAATATCTCACTAAGGCAACGTATATTTATTACTAATCACCTTAGTTAGTTTTAGAGCTGAGCAAATATTTAATCTTTAATCATTTCAGAAATTGTCTTTTTCTGTTATGTCCTGTGAATGATGTATATTGTTGGGAAGTAACTCTGAGTGTGCAGATTGTTTGCAAACAGCTTGTTTATTCAGAATTATTGATTGGTGACATGGATCATGCCACTTATAGAACCAGGCTTCTGGTGCAAATGCTTATATTTGTTTGTTCAAAATTTCCTTTCCTTAAATATTCTCCCAAACTTGCTTATGAGCCAAATCCCTTGCTGGTCTAAATCAGCAGTGTTCCATTGAAATCAACTGGCTTTTTAATCAATTTAGCTTAATTTGGTCAGTTAATGAATTAATCTAAAATAACACAAGCCATCTGTAAACTGATCTAAGAGTGTCCACACAGGAATTTACATCAGTTTAACTAACTCAGCTGAAAAACTGATTTTAGCCAAACCAGTGCAATTGATGTGTGGAAACCAGTTCCCCGTGTTTTATTATGTTTAAAGGTACCTCTTCTTGCTTTATGATTCTTGTCCTCCACTGCTGAACTGCACCTGTGAAAATTGTTTGAATAGTTAATATTTTACAGTGACAGTAGCCACTCTGTGCTTCAGTTAAATCACTTGCATCTATGCAGATCTGTTAATTCTTGTAATCAATAGTCACAGTGTGCTTGTGAAACTAAAAATATCCAACAGTGACACAAAGAGAAATGGATTTTTGCCTTTGAGTTAGAGATTTCTCTCTGTGTGTGTTCTGGGAGCAAAAGTTATTTGCAAATAATTAACATCACATTCTTGAAAGATCCATTGGAAGGTGTCTAAAGAGTGTGGGACTGATTCTCTCCTCACTAACACCAGTTTTGTGTGTCCACAATGACTTCAGTGGCATTTCTCCTGATTTCCACTGGGATAAGTGAGAGGAGAGTCATGCCTTTAGGTTTAATCATTTGAACTAACTACAGTATTTTAGCTACATAGCCCCCCAAAATACTGTGTCTCCTTGTGACCTTTCCTTTTGGAGGAGGTCCTAAAGTGTCGCTCACAAGTTTCCATCCCTATTGTACTAGCGACATCACCTATGATTATTTGTGATATGGGACAATATATTGTTGCAGTGCCCTGATATTGAGCTACAAACATGCCAAAGTTTGCATCTTGAGTCACAACATGGAGACAATGTTGCATGGCACCAGCACAATGTCTTTATGTACAAATGCCATGGAGTCATGCTGTGAGTCTCTAACCCAGGGGTCGGCAACCTCTGGCACGCGGCTCACCAGGGTAAGCACCCTGGCGAGCCGCGTGCCAGAGGTTGCCGACCCCTGCTCTAACCTGACACTGTGTCAGATAACTCTAAATAAATCCATGTCCCTTTAGTTGTCTTGTGACCACTTCCCCATGGTTTCCCAATGGATCAGAAGCATCCTGCACATTTCAGGACATGATGTAATGGGAAAGCTTCACTCTGGCTGGGAGGGCAGCACATGGACTTCCCAGAAGACAGTCAGGGTCACTTGGATTTGTTCATTAAAAAGTATTTTTGAAGAATCTGAAGCACCAACAGCAGTGAGTGAGGTGTACGAGCAAGACCACTCACCCTTATGCTGTCTGCAGCAGAAAAACAGCAACAGGAGGAGCAGGAGAAAAAAGAAGCCTCCAGTAATCTGAAGTCCAAGGAGAAGGTCTGGAGATTGATTCGATTCATTTCCTGTTCCTGACATATAAAAGGAAATAAGTTGTATATTTTTCAGAGAAGGTCTTGGTAGGTTACAGGATTGTGCTGAACTTAGGCAGCAGTGCTAGGACAGCATAAGTCAGTGCTTCTCAACCTTTCCAGACTACTGTACCCCTTTCAGGAGTCTGATTTGTCTTGTGTACCCCAAAGTTTCACCTCATTAAAAATGACTTGCTTGCAAAATGAAACTCAAAAAAACAAAAGTGTCACAGCACACTAGTACTGAAAATTTCTCACTCTCTCATTTTTACCATATAATTATAAATCAATTTGAATATAAATATTGTATTTACATTTCAGTGTGTAGTGTATAGAGCAGTATAAACAAGTCATTGTCTGTATGAAATTTTAATTTGTGCTGTCTTCGCTAATGCTTTTTATGTAGCCTGTTGTAAAACTAGGCAAATCTCTAGATGAGTTGATGTACCCCCTAGAAGACCTCTGCGTACCCCTAGGGGTACATGTATCCCTGGTTGAGAACCACTGGCATAAGTGATGATTTCAGATAATGTCTCTCAGCACTTGCTACCTGGATGACTATGCAGCTGTGGAGCCCTTGCTCCCACTACACCTTGAAAGATGTCACTCAGTGACACCAGGCCTTCCGCAGAGCCCTGCCTCATTCACTGCATGCTTAGGAGACACAGGCAGTGGGATTCAGCTGGGCAAATAATTGGTTTTTCAGTTTGTGGGTAAGAAAAGCTTCCCACCTTAGGACTTCTAGCCCAGTGGTGAAGGCACTCACATGGGATGGCAGAGACCCAGGTTCATATCCCCCCTGTGGAGCAGGGATTTGTACCTAGCAGTTCCCCCACCTGTCGAGTGCCCTAACCACCAGGCTATTGGCTATTCTGGGGTGAGGCTCTCAACCCCTCCTGCTGAAGCTGTTGGACTCTGTACTGACTATTCATTGGAGCAGAGACTTGAACTCGTGTCACCCCCTTCCAGGTGAGTACTAGAGTCATTCTCTCTGTGGCCCAGAGACCATTCAAGTATTTAACACAAAGTGGAACAGCTTCAACAGAAGAGAGTGTCACCCTAGACTAGTCTGTAGCCTGGAAGTCAGGGCCCTCTCCAGGGAGAGAGGAGATCTGCATTCACATCTGTGGTCTAAAGCGAGGATTCAAGCTTGGATCTCCCACGTCTCAAGTGAGTGCCCTACCACTGGGCTAAAGGTTATAAGGTAAGCAATTGCAACTCTTCCTCATCCAGCTGTTTTGTGAATCTAGCCCCCCCCCCCCCCATTTTATTTGTTTATTTTGTTCTGGGTGAAACTATTAAGCAAATTCATGTCAAATTTGCAAATAGTTTTTGGTTGATGCAAATGTCATTTTTGATTAATAAATGATTTTTCTGAAGATGTTCACCCAGCTCTTAGTGGGCATTCAGAGCAATAAATACTTCACAGCACATGCTTGGAGAATCGGACCCTAGAGCCCTGTGTCATTCCCTGAGCACAGAACAAGATATTCATGCTCAAAAGTGTTTCACTAGGCAGCCAAGTTCACATGTATAGAGCATCCTCGGTTTATTCAGATGACTGCCAGAAAGTGCTAAAAATCATGCTGTTCATTCTATGCATGCACGAAATGTAATTTCCAAAGGATTATAACTCCAATGAATTAAATCCAGTGTTCTCTGGAATGTTTAAAAGCATTTCTCCTCAATGAGCACTAGCTCCCTGCCAATTTCAGTTTTCTATCCCTGACTTTTTTTGGCACCAGATCTATTAAAAGTAGGTTGTAAGAAACTTTTCGTCATGAAGAAAGTATATTTTTCCATTTTCCAAAATTGCTGAACTGTTTTTGCTCAGTCTTTCCAAAACAAGTAACCTTTGGTCAGACACCACACCTTGAAAATTTCAACTTGGTCAGTGAAAGTTTTGAGAACTACGAATAGAACTTTGACCTTAGCTGGCACAAGCACGACTGCATTAATGAACGGCACACAGCAATACGATACAGGAAGTGAGGAGGCGTTGGTGAGCAGTACTGTGTCTCAGAGGAGATTATTATTAAACATTGTCTGGATTCCATATATTTAATTCCCATTGTTGTGTAACAGCCACTGGCTATTTTTGATTTTTGCTTTTGTGTTTTATTTTGGCTTTTACTTGATACAACAACAAAACTGATGTCTGGTCTACACTAGAGTTAGGTCGACGCAAGGCAGCTTCCATCTACCTACCATGGATGTGGCTACACTTAAATTTCGCTCCCACCGACATAACTGCCCCGCTACACTGACTTAATAACTCCACCTCCACGAGAGGCACAGAGCCAAAGTCAACGTAGTGAGGTCAATGCAGTGTCAGTGTAGACACTGTGTTACTTACATCGACTGTTACTGGCTTTAAGGAGCCATCCCACAATGCCCCACACCAACACTATCTATACAAGTGCTCCTGGTGAGGATGCACACCACCAACACAAAAAGCAAAGTGTAGACACACACAAGTGATATAATTACTGCAGTGGCTGTACGCTGAATTAAGTTACCTTGACTTAATTTTGTAGCATACACATGGCCTGAGAAAGAGAACCATCCAGCTAGCCTTAGACTTAATTCCCTTTTATATAGAGATGAGCCTGAAACTAAACCATACATATGAATACCCCCAAATGTTGGGTGATCTCCAAATAGTGGGCCAAACCAAAAACCCAAATCCAAACAACCTCAAATATTGGAGAAGTTGGGATCCATATTAAAATTTTGCAGGCTGGATCTATCACCAGTTTCATCAAAAGAAGATGAATTCGTCTTTTAAAGTTTAACAGCCTCTTGGAATCATACTGAGCAGAAACAAAGATTAACATTGAGTACTAATTAGTTTGATTCAGTATTGGCACTGTTCAAAATGTTTGCAATTAAATTTGAAACCGCACAAAACACAACTATTTCTGGGTTTTGTTACAACCTGGAAACTCAGATTTGGGTCCTCAGAAGGTGCACATACCTTTCCAGAAAACCTAGGCTGATTTATGGCTTCACTCTGAAATCATGCAAAATTCCACATGGCTCTGATGCAAAACCAAATGAAATGTGATGATTTTGAATTGACATTTCATTTGAACATAAAATTCAAGATAAAAACTTAAGGGGTGAGAGGCTGTCTTGGATATGTGCAGTTTTCCCTGCAAAATATGAGGAGACCTCCTCAGAGCAGAAGGTGTCAGGTCTGTGGTAGGCACAAGGCAAGCTGGATTGACCATGGTCATTGTCTAGAACTGTTCTTTTGGCCAAAATTTGCTCTTGCTTTAGGGAAGAAAGATCCCTGTTTCCTTCCCAATCATGGTCTAGGATCACATATTCCTTACACCATAGTTGGTCAAATTCCATGTGGATCTTCCACCACTGGTGATCAAGCCTCCTGTTCTCACATTTCGTTGGTCACTGTTTATCAGTAAACCATGGCAACCTGTGTGGGTAACGGAGAGGAAAGGGACATTTAGGACTAATGTGTTAATGGATGTGGATAGAAGGTAGTTTAGTGTTTGACCAGACCATTGACAGACTGGGCTTATAGGGTATGTCTACACTGCAAGACAAGGTGTGACTGTAGCACAGATAGGCATACCCATGCTAGCTTTAATCTAGCTAGCGTGGGTTATAATAATGGTGAGGACGTGGTGGCACAACCCCCTTCCTCACCAGGAGCCTGGATACACACTCAAGTTTCTAGCCTGTGCCACCACATGTACACTATTTTTACCCCTGCTGGCTAGATTAAAGATATCACTGGTATGCCTGCCCATGCTACAATCATACCTTCACTTGCAGTGTAGACTGACCCACAGACAAACAGCTCTCCAACTGGAAGCAGTGGAAATCTTCCCGATCCATTAATTCTAAGAGTGGGGGTTTGTGTGGTTGTTCCTTTCGTCTGATAGGATTGTGGTAAGATTCTGATCTCAGCCTGGGGTTAGTGATAGTTTGAACAGGATAAGGGTATGGTTAGTCCCTTCCTGATGTTCACCTCTATGGTGATAAGACCTTGTGGGTGATTAGCTGTGTAAGTAGATTCAGAAGCTACCTGGTTAATCCTATGTTTAATATATGAAATTTCAGGCTGCTTTGTTGGAGGAGAACACTGTAAAACAATGGAAAAATACCTAGTAGTGTTCCCAGAAACACAGTGGGATGACACAACCAAAGGGATACTGTAATACATGGGAATATACTATCCTGGAAGAATAGATTTGGTTGTAAAGGTGGGAGCAGTAGCCCTGTACCTAAAAGAATCCAGTAGAATCTAAAGAAATAGCATTTCTGAGGGGATAGAAGCATTCGGTAACACGTGCATGTCTACAAATCCCAAATGACTGGAATATAACGGGAATAGTGGATTATACTACTAGCCTTCTAACCAGGTTAATGATAGCAATTGGCAGATCAACGAAGTAGATCAAGGAGGCCACAAAATCTATTGAAACAGTGACGATGGGTAACTTTGGCAAACTGCATATCATGGAGGCAAATGACACATTGAGACACAATTTGCAGAACCAATTTCTCAATGCCACATAACATTACTTCTTGGAGTAGCTAGTTCTACAGCACACAAGAGGAGAGGCTACTCTCAATTGACACATCGAAGCTAGTTTCAGAAATAGCGATAGTTGAGCAACTGTGTAATATAATAATACTCAAAATATAATTGAGTTCAACATCCATGTGGGAGGGGAAAATATCAAAAACTAGCCCTGTCACACTAAACTTTAGAAAGGGGGATTTAAAAAAAAAAAAAAAGAGGATGCCAATTACAAAGTAATTAAAAATAAATGTGAAGAGTTTAAAATCCTTAGAATCAGCCCAGAGGCTAATGAAACAGTACATCTCTACCTCGATATAACGCAACCCAATATAATACAAATTCGGATATAACGCGGTAAAGTAGTGCTCCGGGGGGGCGGGGCTGCGCACTCCGGTGGATCAAAGAAAGTTCAATATAACGCGGTTTCATCTATAACGTGGTAAGATTTTTTTGGCTCTCAAGGACAGCGTTATATCAAGGTAGAGGTGTATATGAAATAAGAGGGACATGCATACCAATAAATAAAACAAGGAAAATGGAAGTCAATAAAAAATGGTCAAGTGTCAAGGAATCAGTGAATATTCAAGCAGGAATGGTGTACTTCAAAAGTCCAATCCAAGCGAAACCAGTCAAAGGACCAGGAGCTAAAGCAGATAAATTGTAAAGTAGAAATTAGGGGGGATTAAAAAGGAATATGACGAACAATTAGCCTAAATCATAAAAAGAAACTTCACCAAATTATGCAAGTGCGTTTGGTGTATGAAGACTGAGAGAATCAGATGCTAGCCTAAGGATATTGTAGAAAAGCTCAGACCTAGATTTTTAAAGTGTCCTCTGATTTTGGGCATTTCAGTTTTTGGGCTCCCTATTTGTGAGACTTAAACAGTATTACCAACCCCAAGTATTCAAAATTCATGACTCAGGCCAGAAAAAATAATGAAATTGGCTTAAAAATGATGAGATTTAAAAAAATAGATTTGAAATCTTTAGTTCCCTTCTGGCTGTTGCGGCTTTAGGATTCATGTCTTCAAGTATTCTCCACAACTATGGGTGCTAGAAATTTCTTTTTTTTTATGTAAATCAGAGATTCTCACATGACTCCGGGAGCATGAGCTTTGCAATAAAATCACAAGGGTTGGCAACACTGCTTAAGACCTAATTCTCAGAGGAAACTGAAATTGGAAATTGTGGGTACTCAGTACCCCTGATAATCAGGCCCTAAGAATCCCAGTTTGGGTACCCAAAATGAAGGCATCCAAAATTAATGAAAACACTCTTGAAACTTTTGGCCTAGATGACTACTTTGCATCAGTCTTCCCCACAGTGTACATTGGGGAAATACCTATCCTGGGGAGAGGATTTCACCTGCACTTTTCAGGAAATAAAATAGAAGCACTGTCAAAGACTGAGGTGTCAAAAGAGGTGCTGGAACACATTGATAAGATAAAAAGGAACAAAATCATCAGGACTGGGTAGCGTTCATCTAAGAGTTCTAAAAGATCTTAAGAATGAAGGGGCTGAGCTGCTAAAAGTCATATGATTAAAGCCAGTTAATTTTATCATTAAATGAGCTATTGAGCTATGGAAAGCTACGTATTTATTAATGTACTTATTAATAAATGCTAACTGTTATTACTACCTCAGAGGAACAGAAGATAGCCAATTTTGTACCTATTTTAAAAGATGCAATACAGATGATCCTGGAAATTGGAGTTAAATTTGCCATACTTCAGTATCAGGTAAATTGATGGAATTGATAACTATAGAATGTTATGAGACACCTAGATGAATGTCATTGGGTGAGCTGGTCCTATAAAAGGGGTTCAAGGTCCAACTTTAGCCCTGTTCCAGTCCTGGTTCTTAGTTCCTGGTCCCCTGGTCCCTGTTCCTGATCCCAAGACTGAGGCATTCTGGGACTTGTAATCCAAAGGGACCATGAGAATAGTAGACTGGGGAGCAATGTATGCTGGGTAAAGGGTCAGGAATATAAACAAACTTATTTTGCTTTAGTAAGAGAGAGACCAGGGAAGAGTCAGGATCTATTGTGATTGTCTCTACCTGAAGGAAATAAAATCTGTTATTGGTTTCTGAAAGCAAAAGGCCCAATAAGGGTTTAGGAAAAACTTGGGGGGCCTAGAGGGACTTGGTAAAGCAACTTGAGAAAGTTTTGTTTTGGGCTAGAAAACTAGAGACTGGGGGAAACCAGGAGAGATCAATAGCTGTTTATGAGTCTCCATCATAGGGTTCTGGAAGTAACTTAGTTTTGTTTGTTTGGACTCTTGCTTTTATCCCAGTCGGGAAGGATCTTTGGGGTTTGGTCAAAGGACTACACTACACTAACGAGTAAGGGTAAACTGAGGCAACAGCTGCTCTATGATGAAATTACCTTTGATACAATTAACATGATCTGATAGAGACCAACCAGTTTGGCATCTGGGAAGGAACATTTGCCTCTCGACTCTGCTAGAATTCTCCCAAAGCATCAGTAAAATAATATTTGGTATTATTTACTTGTACTTTCCAAAATCCTTTATAAAGTCCTTCACAAGAAGCTGTTATGGCAATTAAGTAGTGAAGGGGTGAGAGGTAAAGTTCTGCCATATATTGGAAACTGGTTAAAAATAAAACAAACAAAGTGCAAGCACAACTCTTCGGCATGCAGTATAGATGGTTAACATTATTAATGGAAGTGTCCAATATGTACTAGGCACGCTCCAAACATTCAAGACGGAGGGCATCTGCTTTGGTAGTGCCTGAAGGATCCACACCAGGACGATGTTTATGTAGAAGGGAGTCAACTGTGAGTGGCCAAATTAGCAGACAGTACAAGATATTTAGTTTAGTCACGATTAGAGAAGACTGAATAACTACAGAAAGATTTAGCTAAACCAGATGATTGGGTAACAATACAGTAGATGTGGTTTAATGTACATAAGCACAAAATGATGCACATTGGAGGGAACTGCTTGTCACTGTTACCAATGGAGGGACAGGCTTCCTCAGTGCTGTGTGTATTACAAGTTACATACATACCATCATCTGTGTTTCCATGGTTGAAATGAGGTTCAGATACAGTTAATGTGATGTGTCTGGTTTCCTGTTGTATTTTGAAGGTGACGCTGTAGACGCCGCTGTCGCTGAGCTGCAGGTTCTGAAGGAGCAGAGAAGCATTTTCAAGGAAAAATACAGTCCGGTTTTGGTATGCAGGATGTGTATAATAATGTCCGGAGCAGTGGGCGGGAATCCCATCAGCACTGACAGAGCAGTTAGTCACGGTGGAGATGGTGAGTGGATTAGGGGTGTTATTGAAATTCCACTGAATGGAAAGAGGAGAGGGAAATGGCCCCTGGAGTGTATAGGAGACAGGCAGAAGCACAGAATGACTGACAGTTCCATTGACTGAATCCTGAGGAATGTCAATGAGAAGAGCGTGGGAGAAACCTGCAGAAAACACACAGACAGAGATCAGCAAATCACCTGCACCTGGTGTGACAGGTTGGATCACAGAAACCCACTTGGGAGCTGCCAGCTGATGTGCAATGGCTACCTCTGTTCCTGTTCTCCCTGCCAGCTACCGGTGGTTCCAGCACCCTGTCTTGCTGAAGCCAGACACACCCATCTGCTCCAGACACAGACACAGAGTCTGAACCACCTGTCCCAAAGCTGCAGATTTACCTGAGAACAGTTCACAGAAGTCTGCTTGCCCTTAGCACTCAGATGCCCAATTCCCAATGGGGTCTAAACCCAAATAAATCCGTTTTACCCTGTATAAGCTTTATACAGGGTAAACTCATAAATTGTTCGCCCTCTATAACACTGATAGAGAGATATGCACAGCTGTTTGCTCCCCCAGGTATTAATACATACTCTGAGTTAATTAATAAGTAGAAAGTGATTTTATTAAATACAGATAGTAGGATTTAAGTGATTTCAAGTAGTAACAGACAGAACAAAAGAAGTTACCAAGCAAAATAAAATAAAATACGCAAATCTATGTCTAATTGCACTAAATACAGATAAGATCCTCACCAGTTCCAAAATGTTCCCTTTTACAGGCTAATCTTCTTTTAGCCTGGGTCCAGCAATCACTCACACCCCCTGTAGTTTTCAGTTTCCTTCAAGTGTCCTGGGGGGGTGGAGAGGCTTCTTCTTTAGCCAGCTGAAGACAAAATGGAGGGGTCTCCCACGGGTTTAAATAGACTGTCTCTTGTGGGTGGAGACCCCCTCCTCACCCTCTGTAGAATCCAGTCACAGAATGGAGATTCGGAATCACATGGGCAGGTCACATGCCCATGCATGACTCAGGACTGCAGGTAGCAGCCATTACCCACATGCTGCCTTGAACGTCCTCAGGTAGACTTCTAATGTGGATTGGAGTCTTCCAAGCTCTTTTGTCTGTTAAGTGCCCCCTGACTGAACACCTAATTTGCACATTCCTTTCCCAAGAAGTCATCAAATGTTCTAACTGAGGCCCCTTAGAAATCAAGCAATCATACAGCCAATGTTCATAACTTTGAACACACAAATGGTGCCTGCATACAACTAGGGTGAACATAACCAGTAGATCATAACCTTTACATAGATATGTTACATGGCCTATGTAGCAAAACCCTATTCCAGTTATATCATACATACATTTGTGAGCCCCTTTATGGGGTTCACTGTCACACCTGGCACCAGAAAAAACTTCCCCTTATAATAATTCATAGTGTCTGTAGGAAAATAATAACCTAATGCTATTGGTAAAGACAGCTTCCCACAAAATATGCAGTGTTACAAATGGCACCAGAACTGGGCACACTGAGGTAAACTCCAGCTGCATGTGTCATGTTTTATTATATTCCAATACAATCATGGTTACATCATCAATATTGTAGCTCCAAGAACAGGCTTTCCAGGGGTACACCGGGCTGCAAATTTGAACACAATGAAATCTGCATGTGAGGAGACAGCAGTAACCTTGGTTCATGCTGAACAACAAATCTCCAGGGGTATGCTCATGCCCGGAGACATCTGGGGCTGCTCCAACTGAAGTCGGTGGAAATTGTGTATATGCATGTGAGGAGATGGTTTGGCCCCATGAAATCTCTCAGAATAAAGCTGTTTCCGGGGTTTCAACGGATGAACCAACAATGGGCAGGCCATGACCGTAATAGCAAGAAATGTGGTTCCATCATTTTGGGAAATAAGCTTTCTTAGAATAACCCAAAGCGCTCTGAAGAATGTTTAGTTTTTACTCATTTAATAAAAAGAGTAAGGGCTGATGGGGTAACTCCCTTGGCACCTGCACTGGGAGAAAGAGGGAGGGTGAAGTGCAGCTAAATCCTGCCTCTCAGAAGACCCTTTAAGGATGGTGATGTAATAGCTTGTACCAAGCTGGCCCCAAAGACCTTGCTTGATGCAGAGACCCCTTGGTACAACGTGGAGACCCCACAGGGGAGATGGAGGAGGTCACTTAGGACTAGGTTAGTGGGGGATGGGTCACTCCCTTCCAAAGACATCAAAAGGAGGAAAGGAGGAACTGGGTTAGGAGGTGCCGAGGGGAAGGAGAGGGGTCTTCTCCTTGGAAGTTCAAGTTAATCAAACTTCATCCTCTCAGTGAAGGTGCGTGTGACAGACCCCTGCTGACTGCTGTGAACCCAGCCCACAGTGCATGAGCTCCATACCAACAGAAATCAGTGGCGTTCAAATAGCATTCATACTAATCTACAGGGAAATAAGGTAAGGTAAGTTGTAATAGTTAAAAGCAAATGAACCCATTCAGAAAGGAGGCCTGTACAATAAAACCTTATCATATGCTGCACCTTGTATACTCACTGTGCCACTAAGGCTTAACTGATTAATACAATCAAACCATTACAGACTATTAAATTAAATCAAATACAAACAGAAAACCTTTCTGGACAGTACAAACCAGTTCTCTTTTCCTCACATGATGTGAAACTATGTAAGTGCTGATCACAATTTAGAAACGTTGCAGAGCCTATTTGTCAAGTTCAAGTTAGGACATTTCCAATGAGGCATTTTCAGCTCTCTCCCCTTCCCGTACTTACCGAGGAACAGCAGAACAGACCAGCAGCTCCTGCGTGACTTCATGTCTCTTCAGAATCAGTATATGTGGCTGCAGCAGAGATAGTGCAGGAGGAGAGCCCCTCGTTACTGACCTCATAGTCCAAGTGAACGTCTCTGAAATATCATCTCAGCCAGGAAGGAAGTAACTGACGCTCTCAGGGTCTCTACTATAGGCAGAGGGGTTTATTTATAAATGTAAAAGATTCAGCTTTTTGCCCCCATCACTTGAAACAGGTATGCAAAATTGTAGAAGTTTTGAAATACAATCTAGCTGACCTCTTCCTAAAGTTAGTACTCAGTAAAGTAAGGGCTGAACCTCATTGTGGGCCAAATTCTGTTCTGAGATACACTGGTGTAAATCCACAGTAACTCCACTGAAGTCAATGGATTTACATTGGGGAAACAGAGCAGAATATGACCCTTTGCTCATAATTCCACACCCACTGGGCTCAAGCTCTGTATTGCACAGCTATCTCTGAGAGGAGATCAACCATAACACGTTCAAACCTTATCTGAAGAGGCAGTGTTCTCTAACGAAGAGACTCTTTCTTAAGCTGTGGCAGGGCATTTGCTTTTAATAGATGTGACAGTAAAACAAACTTATAAACAGTCTTGAATAAAAATCACTTTCCCTCTCTACCTGATTACACTTCTTTGGTACCCATGGTGTCATAATTCTATTTCCAGTTTTCATAGGTTCTTGGAGGAAAAACAAAGCAGATAAGACCAGGCCTTCTAATATACAAAAAAAAAAAAATCAAAAAAAAAAATCAGACCTTCTATAAAAAGAAGCACAAAACTCGATAAACAGCATTTTCTCTTAGCTCAGATATTTAAAAATTCCTAACACAGCAGAAACTACAATTAAAAATTGCTACCTTGCCTCACAATGCAAATTATTAAAAAATACCAGTAAGTTATATTTGAAGGCTCTGATTTCAGAAAGCATCCTTAGAATCAGGACAGTATTTAAGCACATGATAAACTGTAAGGATGTGCTTACCTTCAAAAGAAGTTAATGGGACTTAAGTACATGATTAAAGCTCCAGTTCTGCAAAAGTTTGCTCATGTGATTAACTTTACCCACTGTAAATAATCCCAACACTTCAACAGACTTACTTACAGTGCTCAAAGTTAAGCAGCATGTGAGCAAGTTTCTGCAGGACTGGGACCTAAGTGCTTTCTGGAATCATGGCCTAAAATAGGTTTTAGCTCAGGTTCCATTATAGAATGTATCACTTCATAGATTTCAAAATAATTAGAGAAAGTACTTTAAAGAAAATCATAGCTGGATCCTCAAACTTAATTCAGGGGAAAGACTACATAAGACCACTAATTAATTAGAAAACTTTGGGGAAAGTTGGGGGAGAGGGGGGAAGGGAGTAAGCAGGGAGAAAACAAGGGAGTAAACAAGGCTCTGATGAAGAGGTGTGTGAAGGGAGGACAATGGATATGCTCTCCCTCAGAACATATTACATTTGTAATATTGCTATGCAATAAATAGCACTGAGGATAACAAAGGGATTAACTCTGAGCTATCATCGTTAAGAGTTTCAGAACTCATGTTCTGTCACATTTTCCTGTCTCATCCCATGCGGAGGCCAGCGAGTTGGATGTCAGCTAGGGCTGTGTGGAAAATACACCCAACAATCTGTGAAACTTCATGAAAAAAATCACAATTTCATTCTGGGCCATATTGCCTCATACTATAAATTGCCACTTGATTGAGCCTTCCTTCCCAGCAAGGGACTAGGTCAGTGAAATAGGGGTGCTTTCAGTGAGCAAATGGGAGAATGAAAATGGGACTTTCATTTATCCCTCAATTCCTCTCATTCTGATCTAATCATTTTGAATAGAGTTAACATCCATCATCTGTCACTGAAATGTGTACCTTGTGCCTTTAAAACCCCCTCACATTTCTGTAAGTAATTACAGTTGTACAAAGCAGTAAATTCAGCTACACAGATACAACTTCTGGGGCAGCAGCCTGAAGGTGACTAACATGCAAAGAGCCATTCAAAGCAGCAGCAGCAAATATGGTGTGGTAGTAAAAGATGCCACAAATTCAGCCCACACACAAGTAGCAGCTAGTAGACAGAGCAAATGTGGTAATGGGTCGGCTCTTCAGAATAGGATACGGGTATATGTGAATGAAATGAGCTCAAGAAGAGTGTTTACACTGACTTTTTTGCTCTTATTTTTTTATTCTCTTTTTAAAGTAAAAAAACATATTTGTTGACTAACCTTAATATTTTCTGAAGCAAACATTCTCTCCAGTCTGAAGTGTCTGCTGAGTGCACTAAATGCGAAGCTGGTCAAATCCTTACACAGAAAGACATAAAAACCAAACACACTGATTAGTAAATTACTTTGCCTAGTTCAGTTCAATGTGCTTTGTGAGGTCCTGTTATCCACCACTTGCAAATATTTAGTTGACTGCTGGGAATTTCTGACAATGCTTGCAAGTGCCAGGACTTTCCCAAAATTTAGTCTCCATGATTATTCATCCAAAAACCTGTTACAGAAGTTAATTTTAAAACCTTTCAATCAAGTCAGAGAACAGCAACAATACCATGCAACTTAAGCCATAACTCACACCACACCCATGCTGAACGCCAGATATACTAATTGATCAATTTTTATGTAATCAATAGGCTGAAAATTTTTCATAGAAACTAGTTGGTGAATACTTACCAATAATGAATATGCATGCAGAAATCAGGAACAGTTCTCAAATGATTTGCTAACGAAAATGGAGGCTATATTCTTAAAGAATGTTCTTTGTAGCAAATAGATCAACCAGCTTTGCTCAGCACGCTAGGGTTTAATAGTTTAAGGTCTCTTGAAATGACCAGTACCCTTGCAGCATATTCAGCTATAATTGTTAGCTGAGGGTGGATAGCCATGGTGACTGAGCTAAATAGGAAGAAATATAGTGCTTTTGCTGTTTGTTTGGGTTTTTTTTGGGGGGGGGGGAACTATTTTAGGAAGTAAGTATAGTTCTCTCTGTTACCACACTGTGAGAAGCTTAGTTACTGTTTGAGAATTTAATGTAGATGTTGAGTGATTGTGACAGGAGTGTGTTGAACTAGATCACTGAAAAGTTGTGTAGTGCAATGGTAGTAGGGTTGCCAGGTGTCTGTATTTTGACCAGAATGCCAGGTCAAAAAGGGATCCTGGCGGCTCTGGTCAGCACCACTGACCAGGCCATTAAGAGTCTGGTCAGTGGCACAACGGGGCTAAGGCAGGCTCCCGGAAGCAGCGGCATGTCCCCCCTCCGGCTCCTACACGTAGGGTCAGCCTTGAGGCTCCGCGCACTGCCCCCGCTGCAAGCGCCGGCTCTGCAGTTCCTGGCCAATGGGAGCTGCGGGGGCAGCACCTGCAGATGGGGCAGTGCGCAGAGCTGCCTGGCCGCGCCTCCGTGTAAGAGCTGGAGGGCGGATATGCCACTGCTTCTGGGAGCACACCCCCTCCCACGCTGCAACCCCCTGCCCCAGCCCTGATCCCCCTCCTGCACCCCAAGCCCCTCATATCCATCCCCATCCCCAAGCCTGCACTCCCAACCGGTGCCCTCACACTCCCCCACACTCCAACCCTCTACCTCAGCCCAGAGCCCCCTCTTGCACTCTGAACTCCTCAGCCCCAGCCTGGAGCCCCTTCCTAAACCCCAAATCCCTTATCCCCGTCCCCACACCAGAGCCAGCACTCCCAGCCAGAGCCTTCACCCCCTCTCACATCCCAACCCACTGCCTCAAGCCAGAGCCCTCTCCCTCACCCTGAACTCCTCATTTCTGGCCCCATCCCAGAGCCTGCACCCCTCACCCCTTCCCACAGCCCAACCTCCTGAGCCAGCCTGGCGAAAATGAGCGAGCGAGTGAGGGTGGGGAGAGTGATTGACAGAGGGAGGGGGGATGGAGTATGCAGGGGCAGAGCCTCAGAGAATGGGCGGGGCAGGGGTGGGGCCTCGGAGGAGGGGCGGAGCGAGTCGGGGCATGTGTGTTCAGTTCTGTACAAATAGAAAGTTGGCAACCCTAAACTGTAGTAATTCATGTTGTTGGAGCACATGAGAGGGGAATTGTATGTACGTGTTTAAAGCTCTGTTCTACGAAGTTGCATTGTATTCGATTAGTGTGCAACTGAAATGTAATTGGAGCAATGGTCACTTTATACTTGTGTTTCCTAAGAATGGAATGTCCAATATGTTGTTTTACGTATAGAAAGCAGCAGCACCCTAGGCAATTTGTCCTTTTCCTTCCTTCAATATTATGTCCACAATTTAGAAATGAAAATAAAACTATACTTCCTCTAAAGTACTGAGCATCTGGTTTAGATCTGTGCTTAAATAAATCTAAACAGGAAACTCTTTATTATTATTATTTTGGATTACAGTAATCATGGATAAGGGCCCCATTGTGCTAGGCCTTGTACAAAGAGACTGTCCCTGCCCTGAAAAACTTACAATCTAAGTATAAAAACACTTGAGAATTAGTTGTTCTATCTGTGCAATTTATACCAAGTGTTAACAAGTGCACTAAACCTGTGGGTGGAATTTTGGACCAAAATTGTTTGATTCACTTTTGGAACATGCATTATCTGTTTATCTCTGATTTCAAAAGGGCAGACTTTGGGAAATTAAGAGAATTAGCTAAAAAATTCAGCTGGACTGAAGAGTGCAAGGACTTAAATATGGAGGAGGCTTGACATATCTTCAGGTCAGCTACATAAAGGCTATCAAATGTGCATCCCAAGTCAGAAAGCCTGTAGGGAATGGAAAAAGGAGGTGATCAGCAAAGAAAGCTACATTGTGAAGGTTAGAAAATGTAGGAATAACTGAGAATTGCTAAAAGTCAAGATGAATTTGCTCTTGTCAAGGAAATTAAAATAAATCTGAAGAGGTGTTTTAATTATATAAATGAAAAGAGATAAGGAAGAATGAGGTTGGGCCACTATGCCATGTGTCTGGGAAGGAGATAAAAAATAATCTAAATATAATCCAAAAACTAAATGAATATTTTGCCTTGGTATTCAATTAGGATAATAATATGGAACATGTGCATGAAGGCAGTATGGCTGATGGAAATACATTTTTAGAAATGGAAATTACCACATCTGAGGTAGAAGAAAAACTTAAAAAGCTTAATGTGCTCAAAAATCGGGGGGGACGGGGGGGGGGGGGACGACGACGGGGGGGACACTAGCTAACTTCCGTCCCAGAATACTGAAAGAACTGGCAGATAAGATTTCTAGTTCGGTAGCAAGAATCTGTAATAAATCTATTTGGGGGTCGTACCATATGACTAGAGAATAGCTAGTGATGTACCTATTTCAGAAAGGGGGAAAAAATGTGATCTGGACAATTACAGACCTGTTACACTAACCTCAGAAGTATGCAAGGCTATAGAACACAAGTTGGAAATGACAGAGAAGGAGAGACCTGGTTGTGTGGGTTGATCACAGGATGACTATGAGTCACCAATGTGATGCAGCTGTGAAAAAGGCAAATGTGATGCTAGGATGTATGAGGTGAGACATTCCAGTAGAGACAAAAGTTTTAATGCCACTGCACAAGGCACTGGTAAGACCTCACTTGGAATTCTGTGTACAGTTCTGGTCACTCATGTCCATGGAAGATGAATTTAAACCGGAACAGGTGCAGAGATGAGCTAGTAGGATGATCAGGAGAATGGAGGGCATATCTTATGAGAGGAGACTGGAAGAGCTTGGATTGTTTAGTCTAGCATCAAGAAGGCAGAGGGGGATAAGATTCCTCTGTATAAATTCATTAGGAGGGTAAATACTAGGGAGGGTGAAGAGCTATTTAAGCTAAAGGACAATGCTGGCACAAGAACAAATGGATATAAAATGGCCATGAACAAATTCAGGCTGGAAATTAGAAGAAGGTTTTTAACCATCAGAAGGGTGAAGTTCTGGAACAGCCTTCCACTAGTTGTTGTGGGACCAAACAATTTAATTAGTTCGGAAAGAGAGCTGGACAAATTTTTGAATGCAGTTGTATAACAGGGTTGTATGTGATAGTAGGGAGCAGGGCTCAGCAGTCCTGGGACTCTCTTTGGTTTATATATCGTTGATCCTAAAGCTCATGCTTCAGGGTTTGAGCCAGCGTTGGCAAGGGTCAGGAAGGGACCCCCTAATGTATTCTGGGAGGATTTTTTAAATCTTCTTCATCTGAAGCCTCAGGGATGGTCACAGCTGGAAATGGGACATTGAGGTGGCACCGAGCATTCTCTCTCTTAGATGTTTGGCTGACTGGTTCATGATAATTGATCGCCATAGGTGTGGGGTCCAGAAGGAATTTTTCCCTGGGTCAGACTGGCAGTGAGCTTGAGCGGTTTTAGCTTTCCTCTACAGCATGTGGATGCAGGTCACTTGCCAGGATTATCTGGATCTGGATATACCTCACAATCATTTCCCTGTCATTGTGGGAGCCTTGGGCACTGGTGCACCTCTGTCCCTTCTATTCTCTGCCTGTGGCACATAAAAGTCTAGTCTCCTGTGGGCTGTAATACTTCGGTCTCCTTTCAGTTGTTGGGGTTAGTGTAGGTTCTGGGTGGCGTTGGTGGCTAGTGGCATTCCACTGCTTATCTTCAATCACCTTCTCCCACCTTTCTTCTCAACTCCCTAGGCTAGAAGCATATTAGTGACTTGATCATCTTTCAGGAACACACCACAGACTCTGGAAACAAGAATAAAGTCAGCAAGTTGGGTTTGCTAGTTTGTTTAAGAAACTAAATGGTCTTTTTTAGATCCCCCTACTGACTGAGTGATGGGTTCATTAGAGCAATAAGGAGGATGAGGTACTATCTTTTATTGGACAAACTTCTATTGGTGAGAGAAAAACTTTTGAGCTACACAGAGCTCTTTCACAGGTCTAGGAAAGGTACTCAGAATGTCACTGCTAAATACAAGATCAAAGAAATAATACATATTCTAAGGGACCATTCAAGGTGAAGTGGCCAGTTAACACACCTGCAGTGACAGACAAAAAAAAAAAAAAAAGGGGGTGGCGGGTTAGTGGATTACAGATTGTTGTAATAAATGATCAATCCAGTGTCTTTATTAAGACCATGATTTTTAGTCTAGCACAGTTATGAATTTAAGCACCCAGGCTCTAACAAATTCTCACAACACGACCAAAGGAAACTCCTAGTCCTGACTATCCAGTCTATATGTGGGATCGCTTTGTGAAAAGTGTGATAGGGTGTTTTTGTCTTTTACCATTTTCCTGTGTGAATTCATTCGAGAGTGTAGTGATTGTCTGGTTTCACCCACGTAGTAGCTAGCAGGGCATTTAGTGCACTGAATGAGGCACACCACATCTTGTGATAGGTATGTGTAAGATCCATAGATCTTGAAAGGTGTTGTGAGGGGTGTTGATCATTGTAGCAGTGGAGACATGTCTGCAAGTTTTGCATCTGTTATTGTGGCAGGGTCTGGTGCTGCTTTGAGTTGGTGTTGTTGATGGATTCATTGGCAGTTTGGAAACGACCAAGCCATTTTTAACTTCGATTTATCTAAAAATTGTAACCCAGAGCACTTCATTGTTAAAAGCATTAAGCTAAGAGCAAACTATAAAAGCTGGAGGTGGCCACCCATGAAGTAACCATCAAAGACCTAGTGGCCAGACAGACAAACATGCTAATCTAATACAAAAGATGCCATCTCAAAACTGCTCCCCCAGCTCAGATTAATGCTTCAGGGCCAGATGTGGCTGTTCCATGCAGAACGTCCCACCTCTCACACATGAAGTGCAGGATACCGCAGGCCCGACGCTCTCCTGTGTACAAGGACTATTTTCTACTAGTGCCCCTGGGAGGACATGGGGCTATAGCTCCCTATTCTGCACAGGAGAATTATTTGCCATGGGCAAGGAGGGCAGTTGCCCCCACCCAGAATTTTCATGAGTCTACATGCTCCACTTTTGTCCTCCCACACACAGACCTTGCAGGATGTAATATAATCTCACATAACAGTCTATATGCTGACACAATTTTGTTTCCCTCCATTGAATTTTTCTGAAATGACATCCCTGATTCTGTGCTACCCAGTAAAGCTAGCCAGTTGCACCCTCTTAAATGGTGTAGCAATGACTATGGTCCCTCTGCACCATGAGAACTCAGGGTTGCATCAGACCTCCCCGAGGGTTGTTATGGCACCTACTTGTTCCTTGCCTACACAAGGTGCACTCCACCTGCTCCTTATTATTCAACATCTAAATGGGACCAAATGGACCAAATAAGGCAACACAGGTTGGAGGGCCAGCAATTTGCAAACACCCCAGGTCTATAATTGCTTCACATCAACTACAAACAGCACCCTCTGCCAGTAATCTCAATAGTTAGTTAGCCAAATAAGCACCTGCATGAAAACCAGCAGGCAAGTACTGAACAACGGCATGTCTGAGGTGATTCTGGTAGAAAGAAGGAAGTGCTTTGAATAGCTTCTTTCCTCCATATCTATCCCCGTTATTGAGAACATGTGCCCCCAGAATGTTAAGGCAGTCCATAGCTTTGGGGTCCTCTTGGACTCAGTGCTGTTGGACACCCAAATACCCAAAGCAACAAAGACACCATTTCTATCTGCAACTGCCTAGAAGATTGTGCCTTGTTCTAGCAGACTGCCACCCTTCTGACAGGTTTTGTTGGAAGCAACAAGGATCAGGTTCAGCTAGCTGCAAGTTCCTTTAACAATTATCAGACACCACCAGCTTGTGCCGCCCCCTCCCTGAAACCCAGGAAACTAAATACATCCTACAGTCGCAAGCACTGAGTCTGTGCATGAAGCAAGGAACATTGTATTAGAAGGGGAAAAAGAGAGACAGAATCACCTTGGGGGAAACTAGCAAAATAAACCACAAATATCTCTGTATATGACTACTAAGTAAAACTCCCACCCCCCAGCACAGCAGTGTCTTTGGTAATAGTCTTTACAGTCAGTGTTCCACTTGTGGTGTGAACACCCAAACAGGCAATGTTCCTTCAATAGCCACTCCACCCCTCTCTTCCACTGCACCCTGCTCACTGTTCGTTGTCTAGAGTTAGTGAAGGCCAGAGTTCAGGCACATCCATCTCCAGCCCCTAAGTGAAACACTGGCTGGTCTGCTCTGGGGCCCCCAAGATCTAATGCAGCTGTGGTGATTTCAGCTCTAATAATGCTGGGTAGGCATCACTCGGTTTCCTCAGTTATGCTGCTACTGTCCTTTACACCTTCACCAAAAACCACCTCTGTGCTGTTTCAGGTCACAACTCAGCAGCTGCACAGTAAAGTCACCTCTCCACAAACTCTTCAGAGAGGGATCAGTGGCATATAGGACCCTGAACAGAGTTCCTACCACCTGGGGTGCACTCATACCAAAAAATAAAAACCTCTTTCTTTGACTTTCTCTAGGCTCTGCTACTCAACTGTGCCAGACTGCAGTATTGTCACTTGTCACCCCCGGCACATTTGGTGCTGTTCTCTTGCCCTTTCATTACCTAACAGGAGCAACAACTTTTTATTACCCCCTCCTCCCCCCCCCCAAAAAATTAACTGAATTTTGAACAAAATTGCCTAAACCTTCACATAACAAAAATGTAAATGAGGCCCAGCCTATTCAGTCAGTTCCCACAGCCTACCAACAGATGTCAGCAGAGAGCTCTCTCCCCTATGGCTCCTCTGTCCACCTGGAGTTCTCAAGCAGCTCTGGGCTGCTCTTTACCCTGTTCAGCAATGGACAGTAGAAGTGAGTTCCTGTTTCTTCAGAGCTTCAGGCCACAGGACTTCCAAGACACAGACCTGGCCACAGAGATCCATGCATTCATGATCTCCAGGCTTAATTATTACAAGCCATTATATCTAGGAAAGAAACCGAACTCTCCAAAAAAGTTCCAACTGGTACAAAATGTAGCAACCCATCTGCATAGGGCACAGGTGAGCGCAAACACAACTACTTAGTGCTCCGGGTCTGCATTGGCTCCTCACTGAACATGGAGCTCTTTTCAAAAGGAGGCTATTCCAAGCCCTAGCATTGGCCATCAGTACCTAAGGGATCTCCCTCGGTGCTCCCATGACAGATATGTTCCACTGTAACCCATGACATTGTCAAACAATAGGGGAAACTCTTGAATAAGTCCTTTTGTCAACTGAGGCCTCTCTGACCCTTCCATACCCCTTACCCACTTGGCATCCCCATTCCCTCAACCTGCACTGTGGTCATGCCACACAATTAATAACAAGGAACTTTGATTCCAGCACTCCCTTATTAGCTTAAACAGATGTTTATAGATAAATTAGTGTTTTTTACATAACTTCTTTCCCTTGTGGCATCCCTGCAGGGTGGAATTACGTTTCCATACTCTATCATAAGTGGATGTTTTACATCTAGCTAAGCTAAGTAGGAATCTCTTGGGTCTATAATGCTTTTGAGAATGGGATGTTTATTACTGATACATATTCTCATCCTTAACTCCATCTTAACATGTTTTGGCTGGCAGTTATTAAACCAACCAAAAAAGCCCTTCTGTCATTGTAACTAAGGCCCAATTCTGTTACTTACTCCATCTTGGCAGAACTCCAAGGGGACTCTTTGTGGTTGCAGGGGTCTGCCCAGGCAGAGTGATTTGCNATTCTAGTTTCATTCCCTATTTCTCCACAGGTCTCTCCACAGCCCTTGTATTGTATATGTTCTTCCTCACATGGGTGATCATGGTAACGCTTCTCATAAGGGTGGTCTTGGCAATTTGTCCCCAACACTTTGGACTGTTTAAAAAGAAAACGAGTAAGTAATGTTATTTGTACATGTACCTATATATCTGACATTTAAGAAAAAATTAGACAAACTTCCATCTGAGATGGCCTAGGTATAATTATTCCTGCCTCAGTGCAGGTAGATGAACAAGAGGATCTCACGGCCTCTTCGAGCCCTACATGTCTATGATTCTCAGAGTGAGTGGTGTAGCTGTAATGTATTGTAGCGATTATCATTGGTTACACGATACATTTCTTGAAATGCTGAGCTTTGTTGGCACAGTTGGTATGAAGTGTGACAACTAGACTCCCCCAGTTAGTGGCCTTAGGCCTGTTTTTTCCAATTCCAATTGTCCTCGTATGAGCTTAACACTGTGCCCTACTTGTTGAAGGCAATAGAATTCTACGTGCCTGTCAGAGACGCTAGGTACGTACTCTCCCACAGCTTGCCTCTCCCACAGCTGCACTGCTACTTTTAGCAAGGTAGTGCTATGAGAGCTAGTGCAGGTCTGTCTCCTCGAGCTGGGAATCACACCTCCAGCTCAGAGTGTTGACGGCAAAGTTTTGGCTGCCTGTGAGCGTGGCTAGAGGGAGAAGAAGCTACAAGGAAAATTCTCCCCCTCACCTTTCAAGGAGTCAGAGACAATACTGACCCAGCAATAAGCTGTGCAGTTGGCTACCATGCCTGCAGAATTCCATAGCCAGCAGGACTGTGATGCGGGCAAGGCCCCACACCTCCTGAGCAGCTGCTAGTATTTGACATCAGATGAAGTGCACTTTGTACCTTTCCCCCTTGCTGGCTGATATTTAGTAACGTTTGCCCATACCTGCTTTGCCTTAAAATGTTAAACAACGAAAACATATGTACAGAGCGCTTAACATAACATAAAATGTTACAAAACTCTATAAACCATTGCAGACCTGTTGACTCCTATTGCTACTTGCTGCACTGAAGTCTCGTGAGCTGACACTCACCATGGGTCAGCTCAAGAATCAGGTTTCAAAAGCTTTGCAATTGTACAGGAAGCAGGAATGATCCTACATACAAAGAGAAGAAAAAACCAATCTCCATCAACATTCAATTGTGTCCATCAAATATGGCAGCATTTTATTATTTCTTTTCTCTCTCCAAGTGCACCGGATCATTCTGGATACTGCAGCTCCTGGGGGAGTGATTCTAGTTGTGTTGTTTGCCATCTTCCTTATACAGAATATCCAGCATCTCCAAAGTAAGCCCCCATCCTGCACGGATTAAAATTTATACTGTGTGGTTTCCTGCAAAGATGCCTTTTTTAAAAAAAAGGGAACCTAGTTATATACAGACTCAGTGCTAGCTTTCGTGCAGTTGAATTTTATATCTGGTGCAAAATAGAGATTTCAAGTTCCCCCGCACAGCCCCCAGCAACTGGGAATCTCCATAGCTCTCAATGCTATAGGGACCCTTGGGCACAGCGCGTCCTCTCCCATCTCCAACCCTGTCCCCGGCTGGCCTTCTACACCAGGGCTTGCAAAGAGGCCTGCATAGGATTGCTTATGACAGCCGTATGCAGTGGTGTGTCAGGAGAATTCTCCCCTGCCAGCTGAAGACAGGGCCATCCCTAGGAGGGTGTGGGGCCCGGGGCAAATCAACCTGTATGGGGCTCCCCTTAACATTTTTTATAGAAGTCAAACTTGTTTACAGTGAAGANTGCCGGTGGGTGGGAGGCACTGGGAGCGGGGGGGGGGGGCTGATGGGGGGCCTCTGACGTATTACTGTGGCTCTTTGGCAATGTACATTGGTAAATTCTGGCTCCTTCTCAGGCTCACCCCTGAGTTAATACTTCTCCAACAGGAAGCAATCTCAAGCTATAAACTTCTAGGTAAATGGAACTTGCAATTTATCCAATGCCTCAGCTATCTTTTGACATTTAATCAATCGCAAATACTGACACCATAAGCATTATTTCTTAATTCAATAACTTGTTCATTCTTTGCTTTGGATTATATTTATATTGCTGTTTTAGAAGTAGTTTTATCTTTTAAATTGAGTTCATATTTTTAAAAAATACTGATACCCTTCAATTCCTGGTTTTAAAATCCTTTAGCTTAATTTTGTCACTAACAATATCATAGGAAGGCGACAGCATAGTTTGGTGGCAAATCAAATTAATCTCTTTCTGACTATGCAATATGATTTTTGTGTGTGTTAATTGCTCTCCTGTGCTGCACCTGGGGACATCTTCCAGGAGCCTTTGCATGACACTTCCTTGGACAGCAGAGGGAACGAGAGCTCTTGATGAGAGCAGCTCCAGGAAGAAAACAGGTGCTGCCAGAACTAGCATTGGTGTTTCTGTATGGGATACAATTCCTTCCAAGACAAAGAGGCTATTGCTGAATTGCAGGGGGCTGGGCATTTATATCATCATACACACATGTATCAGCAGCTCTGGCAATAAAATCATTTTGTGCTGGAAGGGATCCGACCACTCCCATCACAACAGGATCAGCAGCAATCTCTCCTAGTCCCTCCAAAAGGAAATCATAACCAACAGCACTGGTGCACCATGTAATTGTCACCAATCTCTTTTTCCCCCTTTGCTGTTGCCTGTCTTTGCCCATCAGCTGGCTTTTCCCACAGTGATCCAGTGTTCTCCTCAGTTCTTTTTTCAGAGTAATAGCCGTGTTAGTCTGTATCCGCAAAAAGGAACCGGAGTACTTGTGGCACCTTAGAGACTAACAAATTTATTGTAGCATAAGCTTTCGTGGGCTACAGCTCACTTCATCGGATGCATCCGATGAAGTGAGCTGTAGCCCACGAAAGCTTATGCTACAATAAATTTGTTAGTCTCTAAGGTGCCACAAGTACTCCGGTTCCTTTTTGCGGATACAGACTAACACGGCTATTACTCTGAAAAAAGAACTGAGGAGAACACTGGATCACTGTGGGAAAAGCCAGCTGATGGGCAAAGACAGGCAACAGCAAAGGGGGAAAAAGAGATTGGTGACAATTACATGGTGCACCAGTGCTGTTGGTTATGATTTCCTTTTGGAGGGACTAGGAGAGATTGCTGCTGATCCTGTTGTGATGGGAGTGGTCGGATCCCTTCCAGCACAAAATGATTTTATTGCCAGAGCTGCTGATACATGTGTGTATGATGATATAAATGCCCAGCCCCCTGCAATTCAGCAATAGCCTCTTTGTCTTGGAAGGAATTGTATCCCATACAGAAACACCAATGCTAGTTCTGGCAGCACCTGTTTTCTTCCTGGAGCTGCTCTCATCAAGAGTTCTCGTTCCCTCTGCTGTCCAAGGAAGTGTCATGCAAAGGCTCCTGGAAGATGTCCCCAGGTGCAGCACAGGAGAGCAATTAACACACACAAAAATCATATTGCATAGTCAGAAAGAGATTAATTTGATTTGCCACCAAACTATGCTGTCGCCTTCCTATGATATTGTTAGTGACAAAATTAAGCTAAAGGATTTTAAAACCAGGAATTGAAGGGTATCAGTATTTTTTAAAAATATGAACTCAATTTAAAAGATAAAACTACTTCTAAAACAGCAATATAAATATAATCCAAAGCAAAGAATGAACAAGTTATTGAATTAAGAAATAATGCTTATGGTGTCAGTATTTGCGATTGATTAAATGTCAAAAGATAGCTGAGGCATTGGATAAATTGCAAGTTCCATTTACCTAGAAGTTTATAGCTTGAGATTGCTTCCTGTTGGAGAAGTATTAACTCAGGGGTGAGCCTGAGAAGGAGCCAGAATTTACCAATGTACATTGCCAAAGAGCCACAGTAATACGTCAGAGGCCCCCCATCAGCCCCCCCCCCCCGCTCCCAGTGCCTCCCACCCACCGGCAGCCCTGCTGATCAGCACCTCCCTTCCCCACCTCCAGATCAGCTGTTCGTGGCATGCAGGAGGCTGGGGGGGGGGGGTTGGAGCGAGGGCACGGCAAACTCAGGGGAAGGGGTGGAGTGGGGGCAGGGCCTCTGGCAGAGCCAGGGGTTGAGCAGTGAGCAGCCCCCGGTACGTTGGAAAGTTGGCGCCTGTAGCTCCAGCCCTGAAGTCGATGCCTATACAAGGAGCCGCATATTAACTTCTGAAGAGCCGCATGTGGCTCTGGAGCCATAGGTTGGCCACCCCTGTATTAACTAAATCCTGGCTTGGGCTAAATACATTTCAAACTTGAATATTATCAAGTCAACAGGTAGCAATCTCAAATTATTACAA
The DNA here is from genome assembly GCA_003942145.1 of Platysternon megacephalum. Lineage (NCBI taxonomy): Eukaryota > Metazoa > Chordata > Testudines > Platysternidae > Platysternon > Platysternon megacephalum. Next base: position 141,517 of record QXTE01000139.1, read on the forward strand.
TTTATTATACTGAGGTATACTCTTTCCTCTCAGACTAGAGCTCAGCATGGCTATTGTGAATCCTTCTGCTCTGAATTCTCTGCTCATGTACTCATACAACCATGGGAAACCCCCCAAATCCCAAACTTCCTGATATGTTAGCCAACTCTTTCCAATCAGAATGCAGAGAACTGCACCACTGAGAGTTGTGGCTCAGTCCCAGAGCTCCCTAAATTGCTGGAATAATTCTAACTCATCATAAAGACTCATATTCAAACCCCATCAGCAGTCTTACATAAATAAATGAGAAACGTGCATTGAAAATGGTACATATTGTTAGACAATAACACTGAAGTGTTAGAATCATTCAGAAAGAAATTGGTCCATAGAGCTGTTCTGTGAAAAACATCTTGCATCCGAAGAAGTGGGTATTCACCCACGAAAGCTCATGCTGCAAAACGTCTGTTAGTCTATAAGGTGCCACAGGATTCTTTGCTGCTTTTACAGATCCAGACTAACACGGCTACCCCTCTGATACTTCACATTTTGTTGAGTTACTCCCCGTCCCTGTTTGTTCCCAGGACTCACTGGAGAGCAGAGGTGTTAGTTAACATGAAGACAGTCTTTTGAAATTTCCTTTACCTTTCACTTCTTAGGAATTTGTTCCTATTACCACATCCCCAGCAGTGGCTAAATGTTGCTCAGAGTAACTGAGGGGAGTAAGTCAGGAAAAGTGGCTCTAATCCCCCTTTCAACTCCCCAGATCCTGTGGGATGTTGGGGGATGTTTTGGTCCCTGGCATAACGTAGAGTAGCATAAGGATGGCTTTAAATTACACCAGTAAGAATTGTGCCCCTACAAGTGCAGGTTAAGATACAGGAACAATAGGTACACGCCTAGGGGCACAGTTCCTGAAGACACCTGATAACATCAGAATCTTAGCAGTTTTTAAAAACAGGTGTCTATCCCTCCTGGTTGTGAAGAAAAGCTTGAAACATGACCCTAGTGTAACTGATACAGTGATGCCTGCCTGAGTTTGCAGAGCGCCTATAACAATAGCCCTGTGGGCTTGTCTGGATGAATAATCAGTTAGTGGCAAGTTAGGGCATAAATCTATCCCACACTAGCCTGCTGGCCATCAAGTGACTGTGCGGACTGTGCTACTGCACACTAAAAGTTTCCTGGTGTTCATTGACCTACTCATGTTCCGAAGCAGGGTACAGCAAAGCGCTCCAGGGAACTGTTAGTGAGCAGCTGCAGGGTCCATAGGGACAGTTAGTGTTTGGCCAGCTAGCATGAGGTAGGTTCACACCCCAGCTTGCTGTGCAGTAACTGTTTGTTTAGACAAGTCCCGACAGGCATGAACTGCCCCATTCATCTCAGTGGAGTGTTAACTCTGAAATCCACTGTTCTCCTGCTGACACCATCCGAGGGTTCCAATATGAAGGGGCCCCTTGCTGCTGCCACCTAGCATGGTTCTGGGGGGCGATGGCAAGGGCCTTCATACACAGGGTATATGCTTGAGTGGGTGGGGAATGAATCCTCCCTCCTGCAAAGCTGGCCCCAGAGGGAGTGATGATCCATGGACTGAGGAGGCTGTATCCTACCAGAAGAGGAGATGTGGTGGGCTCCCTACCAGCCCAGCAGATTGCACTTGTGTGTATGATACCTGCCACTATTACCTCAAGTAGGGTCAGGGTCATGATGGGACTCCATAGGGACCTGAATTGCCTTAATCTGGCCCTGATACCCTAGAGGCCACTCTGCCAGCCGGGGATCACTGGAGCACAAGGTGTTCCAGCCCCATCCCCTCCTGCCATTTTCATCTCCTTAGGTGGAGCAAGTGGCATAGAACTGGCCGTCCCATCTTTTAAAACATCTGAGGATTCTTCTACATCAGAGGAAGCCCCACTTGCTAGTTCAGGTTGGATTTCTGATGCGGGATGCTGCCTGAACACCACAAACTGGTGGAATGGGAGCTATTTATGGTGTCTTTAGTGCATGGCTTTTCTTTGTGTTCATGTAAAGGCCATAATGTGTATTGTGATGACAAATTTTATTTATTCTTATTCTAACTATATGCTGGGCAAGTTAAGCCAGAACTTTGGAAGTTGTCGCTGTCCCGTGGGAGTGTGGAGAACTACCCTGCCCCCCAATCACTGTGATATTCAGGAAGGAAGATGGCTGTGTGTTTAAGACACTGGATTAGGACTCCATAGATCTGTGTCCAACTCTGGGCTCTGCCACAAACTAGTTCAGTGACCTTGATGTAGCCATGTGGGACCTGATTTTCCAAAGCGCTCAGGGGGTTGGCTGCAGAGCACTTTGCAAGTCTGGCCTTAAATTAGGTGCCTCAGCGTGAGCTGAGCTCCATGGAAAATCTGGCCACAATTGTTGGTGCCACGGACTTGAAAATCTGGTCCTTAATCTCAGTGCTCAGTGCTCAGTTTCCCGATCTGTAGGCTACATTGGTGTTTCAGGGGCCTGCCCAGCCTATGAGATTCATTTGGGGTTTAGGAGCCAGAGGGAGTTTGCTTGACTAAAAATTGAAAAACCATACTGAAGAACGCAGCCCCCACCTCGAGGATCCCCCTTCAGCAGGCTGCACCATGACAGGTGCATCTGCAATAGTTTCCCTTTGGCCCAGCCATAAAAGGAACAGTTTCCCTTAATATCCAATTAAAAAGCCTGCCTCTAGGCATAACTTCTTCCCGTACAAGCTCAACAGGCGACAGACCGTTCCTGATCTCACCATTCTCCCCAAATACAACAGGTTCACAGCAGTTTTCCATGCTCCATCCTGGGACAGAATTTCCAACTCATCTTCCCAAGAGGGCAGGGCCAATCAGAGGGGGGGCCAGGAGCGCCATTTGGCCTGGGCCTCAAGCTCAAAGGGGGACTCAAATTTAGACACTTGTGAATTTTTTGCATTTGATAAGTTTCGCGACTTGTTTTTATGCGCATCCCTATCGGACCAAAATGTGACACACTCTCTCAGCTTAGAGCTGCAAATTTAAGCAAATAAGAGCTGTGATTTGGTAAAAGACATATTTTTTTTTGTTAACTGATATAGATTTTGTCATATTAAAGAGTTAAAAATGTTCATAAATATTAATACAAATATATCAGTTCTGATGGCACAAGATTAGACCATGAAGAACGTGTCCTCTCAGATCAGCTGATTATATAAACAAACCACTACTAGTGGCTGGTGCTGGATCAAGTGCATGTTGAAAGGTAGAGAATTGTTACATTTTAGTGTCTTTATAGTTTTACGTCTAGTTGACTAAGGAATTATTTATGTGTGAGAATTCCTCATTATTATCTTCATATGGTAGCTAAAAGAGGTGACTGGTTGGTTGGTTGAGCCTTAGCTTGGTAGCTTGGCCATCATCATAGGCTTTCATAGTCTATAGACCCAGATTCAAGGTGAAAATTTGTGAGGACAATCTTGTACAGTGAGTTTCATGAGGACACACGTTTGAAATTTTTGGACATTATCCCTCTGTATCCATGTCTCTGTTTACTATATATATATGTCATCCCTTTATCTTCAGCTCAGCCTGTAATATTATACCTTGCATGCTTGAGTTTTGATTCAGTGATAAGGATAATAACCTGTCTAACTGTTTCATTTTGTTTTCTTAATTAGTATTCCTTCGCTTTAAGTCTTTTTCAGCATTTCAGCAGAAGATCCTGTATACGATCAAGAAACTCAACAGCAACAGGAAGATGTATATCTTACGCAGCAAGAGCAATTCATGAGTACTGCAGATTTGACTGTGACTGACACTGGAATTATTGACAAGAGCAATGCTGCCCAAATGCAATCTTTTCTTCAAATTAGTTGTTTTGAAATTCCAAGTAACATTCTACAAGGTGCTGATAATCATGCTTTCCCTACTCGTCTGCTGACAAAAACTCTTCCAAATGGTGAGACCAGCACAAGAGACTGGTTATGCTAGAGTACAGAAAAACAATCTCTGTACTCTGCTTCATTTTGAACAAAAGTGCTGCAAATGCATCAGTTCTCTCTGATCAATCAGGATGAAGCATCAACAGAGGTTGGAGGAAGTTGAAAGACCGAATACCATCACATGAGAGTTCAGCGTCAAACAAAGAAAAGTTTCAGAGTAACAAAGAAAACTGTTTCATGGAAATCAGCGAGTAGGGCAGCATCAGCTGAAAGTTCAGTTGAGAATTTACTCTTGACTGAACTCGCTACAGAAACTAATAGCTTGAAAAAATATGACCTACTTTTATCAGAGCATGTTAAAGGTGTTTGAGAATCTCAAGAGAGTCAAAAGCGCATGCAAATCCATTCTCTCTCCACACGCATACAAAACGAGTTTATTGAGCTATGTGGGTCATTCGTACGAACAACAATTCTTGATTAGATTCGAAATGCCAAATATTTTTCAATCATTGTTGATGCCACTCCAGATTGATCTCACAAGGAACAGACTACTATGGTTATTCGATATGTTAAGATTGTAGACAGCTCAAAAGTTTCAATTGAAGAAAGGTTTATTTTGTTTGGTAATTTCATGAAAAAAACTGGAAAAGAAATTGCTGCTCGAGTACTAGCACTTCTAGAAGGTTTTAAGTTAGATTTTCAAGTCTGCATTGGTCAAGCCTGTGACAATGGATCTAATATAGCTGGGAAGTACAAAGGTGTACAAGCAGTTCTGCTTGAGAATAATTCAAACTGTATTTTCTCCAGCTGTGGAAACCACACACTAAACCTTGTAGGTGTTGACTGTGCTGAATCATGCAAGGAGGCAATTACTTACTTTGGAACTGTTCAGCAAATGTAGAATCTTTTCAGTAGCAGTCCACAAAGATGGGAAATTCTGAAGCAATATCTTCCTGTTTCACTGCATGGGATGTCCAAAACTAGATGGCCTGCACGGATTGATGGTGTTCAACCAGTTGCACAGCATTTGATTTCAGTGAGAAAGGCTTTAAATGAGCTTGAATCTCTCAATCTCACTGCACAGGCTCGAACTGAACTTCAGTCTATTCAGAAGCACATGTCCGAATTTGAATGCATTCTGATGTCATCTTTGTGGATGAAGCTACTTACTAATTTACTAACCAAACTAATCTGGTAATTGAAGCACGCAATGCTACACTTGATGTCGAGAGGGATAACATTGAAAGTCTTATCAATGATATTCAACAGATTCGTGAACAATGGGAAGCGGTCCTGGCTCAGTCCAAATTAGTAGCATAGAATATTGGCATTTCCTCTGAGTTCTCCACCAATCGCAACTTCCCTACTGAATCCGATGCCAAGCAGCATTATACGGTCTATGTCTTCCGTGTCATCATTGACTCTATTCAATCAGGTCTTACACGTCGATTTGAGTCACTGCAATTAATTTGTACCCTTTTTGGGTTTCTTTGGCAGTTCAACAGACTGAGTAAGGAAGATCTACTTTCTACAGCTGAACAATTTCAGCAACAATACAACAAAGAAATCTCAAAAGATCTCAGTGACGAGGTCATCTTCCTCAAACAAATATATTCCATGAATTTTAAATTGGATTGCAAGCCAAAGGAATTGCTTCAAGAAATACTCAAACTTGGACTCTCTGGGGTGTTTCCTAATATCACAATTGCATTGCGTATTTTTGTCAGTTTGCCTGCATCAGTGGCTTCAGGTGAACGCACCTTCAACGTGTTGAAGCAGGTAAAGAACTATCACCCTTCAACTATGGGACAAGAGCGTTTGAATGGGCTCGCCATGCTTAATATCAACTGTGACATTGCACAAAAGCTAGATTTTTTCCTCAATAATTAATGCATTTTCACAGAAAAAGGCTAGAAAAGCATTTGTTCAATAAAAAAATATTCAAATTATGTCTCACTCTTTTTTTGGTGCCTTATTTTGTTTTCATGTGTCGTCATTTTTTATTTTTATTATGGCTATGGCCTCCAAAGCTGGAAGTGGCCAGGGCCTCTATGGACCTCTGAGAGGGCCTGCAAGAGAGTCATTAAGTAGTCTGTCCCCAGACTCTTTCTGTCCTTGTTCCATGGCTTTGCTATCCAGGCCATCCACCTGAGCGCACCCGGATTCACTTCTTGCCTATGACACGTCTCCTGTAGCCCCACGTCAGGTCTCCCATGAAAGAACTCCAGCAGCGTACATTCCCCAGGCCTCCTCGCCCGTAGGTCCTAGCCTTACTGCTGGAATCCACCCTCCAGCATCAATCCTTTTGTTCATGCTCAGCTTCCCCTGACCACACTGGTTCTCCTGCTTGGTCTTAGGGGCCTTTGCACAAACCCTCCTGTAACTCAACAGGGGTTCCCCAGCTCTGGCCAGACCTCACCAAGAATGTTCTTTACGATGGTGCTCTGCTCTGCTGCTTCTGTTTCTCCCCGGGCCTCTCTTTTCCTCCCCCCAGAGTACTCACCTGTCCCTTTCCTGACTGACTTCTCCACTGCCTCACTCTCTCCCCATTTATATGGCCCAGGTGCCTTCTCTTCTACCTAACTAGGGATCAACTGGCCAATCACAAGTGCACTAGCCACTGCTCTCTCTTAAAGGGGCAATTACCCTGTAACAGAGCTCAGGATTTTTGAGGGTCACTCTCCATTAGTGATTGTAAGACGTGAGAAGATAAAACTAAGAGGAGAAAAGTACGTATTTAGAAATGGTCAAGAATTTAAAGTGTCTGGGCCTGGTCATTCAGTAGAAGGCTGAGGCTTGCACTGAATAACCAACATGTTTCCACTTGGGGATCTCATGCCTTACATTGTAAAAGTTTGTTAAATCACATTGAGAATATGGACAAGGAAATGCATGTGTGTTGTTCAAAGCACAATTTCCCATTCATAGGCAGTAGTCTATATATTCTAGTTAAACTCCTTTACAATGTGCTTGTTGTTCTTTACAATGTAGTTCTATCTTGAAAGTAGACTATATAAAAGTTACACCTTTATTCAGCAGTTCTGCCTTTTTCCCCTGTAAATCGAGCACATTTGATAGGGAATGACTGAAGTTATGTCTACACTGCAATAAAAAAACCCAGTACCGAGTCGCAGAGCCCAGCTAAATTGACTTGAGCTTGCGGGGCTTGATATCCTGAGCCCCATGAACCCAAGTCAGCTGAGCTGGGCCAGCTGCAGACATGCTGTGGGTCTTTTATTGCAGTGTAGATGCACGCTGAGAGTCAATAAAGTCACTTTTCAGAGTAGAATCATGTTCTGCTCACCATGCTTAATGGTAATGGATCGCTAGAAGGTACAAGATTTCACGGTTTGAGCATTTGGAAGATGAGGTGGGAAAAACCTCCAAACTACCTGTTAACTTCACGGGCGCCTAGGGCAAATGGGTTTGGAAGACTTACATAAAAGTTTTCTTCAGACTTGTCTCCAAAGATTTTCTTCAGAATAATTCATCTTCATTCATTCCCTACTGAGGTAAATGAAATATTAATTCCCCATGTTCATTCAGTCCTGATCTTTTTCACATCATTCCCTCAACTGATCTCGATCAGGATTAGATATAGACCAGTTTTCCGAAAAAATCTCATTTTGAGCTAGAAATGGATCCGCAGCTTTGCCGCTCAAGTTCATGGTAAGTATGAGTGAGAGTGGGTGAATGCGTGTGTTGTTTTGGGACAGTTGTGTTAAATTGTACAGGTAACAAATGAAGGGTGTATGCTGTGGTGAGGAGCTGTGTGTGTTAGTTGTGTTGATTTATATGTAGAAAGAGTTGGGTTGGGAGATTGGTATTTTGGGCACGTGACAGTTGGTCACACAGGTTGGGCAGTTGGTCCACCTTCTGTGCAGTCTCCCTCATATAACTAATGAAATTGCTGCATGCGAACTAGCTGTAGCATAAGGGTGGTGGTTGGTTGGGCTACCCTGATATCACAATGGTCTAGGACTCTTGGCATGGCACAGACATTTCATACTGTAGCTGTACACTGGACAAGTGTAATTTGGAAAGTCAAAATGGCTGAGAACTTAAAAATGGGATATTAACAGATGGCAAAACTCATTGGTTATTCATCCTGGTGATATTCTGAACAAATTGCTGTTAGCCATGATTGCAGCTGTTTCCATTGCTTCACACTGACTCAGAGTAGAATCCAGCATGACAATCCTATTATATAGACTTTCAAAATTTCTGATTGTCGTAGGGTTTCTCTCATGTATCATCTTGTCACTGAGTGCAAGAAACTAAATAATATCTGAGGAGAGTTGGGAGGGGGGTTCTTTTTACTGCCCCACCCCTCCTTTTTCCTTTTGCCAATCCGTAACTTTTCAAAACTTCTCAAACTTTTACAAAAAGTTATGGCATGGCAGAAGGAAAAGGGAAAAGTTACAAAGTGGTGTAGTTTCATTTTTCTTTTTGCCACTTTTCTCAATTTCAGCCTTGATTCTGCAAACATTTTTCACATGCTTAACTTTACTAGTGGGAGTAATCCAATGATTTCAAAAGAACTACTCAGAGTAGTAAAATTTAGCACATTCATACGTGCTTGTAGGATTGGAGCCATGAGGAAGTTTAGAAAAGTTGTGTCAAAAGGGAAAAAAGGGAAAAAGTGAAAAAAACTACAACCCCTCAAAACAAAATCTTGGCATTCATTCTGTTTCAGTCAGTGGCAAAGGAACAAGAAAGAAAGTGGGTGGGAGACCGTGCAGTCTCTAATTTAAAAAAAGTTTACTTTTGAGGAAAAAGAGAGAAGGGGGAGGTATGGGGTGGTTTTTGTATTTAATTGTTTTTCTCACCTCTTCCAGTGAGGAAGGAGGAAAAGTGTTTGTTTTTTAAGTGATAGAAATGGGAGGAAAAAAGTCTGAAAACAAGTGTATTATTTCAGTGGCCGAAAACTAAAAGAAAATGAAAAGTGCAGCTCAGAAGTAAACAAAATGAAACTTTTACATATCCTTTAGAAGGGGAGGACCAGAGGTGAACTGCTAGAATGAAGCGTGTCTTGAAAAAGGGGGATGTGAGTGCAAGGATTAGGGAGGAGATAGCAGTGGGGCTTACTCCAGTGTTTGCTGGGCAGAAAGGTGGAAAAATCTTATGTAGATGGTCTTTTGTGGTGGATAGTGTGATGGTGTATTCATAGATTCCAAGGCCAGAAGGGACCATTGTGATCATCTAGTCTGAACTCCTGTATGACACAGGCCCTAGAACTTCCACAAAATAATCCTAGAGCACATCTTTTAGAACAACATCTAAAACATGTTGGTGTGTTGTGAGCACGCTGGTCTGTTGATGGTGCAAAGGTGTGTGCGAACTGTGGATGATGCAATTCTGAAGCACTTAGAGGAGAGGAAAGTGATCAGGAACAGTCAGCATGGATTCACCAAGGGCAAGTCATGCCTGACTAACCTAATTGCCTTCTATGAGGAGATAACTGGCTCTGTGGATGAGGGGAAAGCAGTGGACGTGTTATTCCTTGACTTTAGCAAAGCTTTTGATACGGTCTCCCACAGTATTCTTGCCAGCAAGTTAAAGAAGTATGGGCTGGATGAATGGACTATAAGGTGGATAGAAAGCTGGCTAGATCGTCGGGCTCAACGGGTAGTGATCAACGGCTCCATGTCTAGTTGGCAGCCGGTTTCAAGCGGAGTGCCCCAAGGGTCGGTCCTGGGGCCGGTTTTGTTCAATATCTTCATTAATGATCTGGAGGATGGCGTGGACTGCACTCTCAGCAAATTTGCAGATGACACTAAACTGGGAGGAGTGGTAGATACGCTGGAGGGTAGGGATAGGATACAGAGGGACCTAGACAAATTAGAGGATTGGGCCAAAAGAAACCTGATGAGGTTCAACAAGGACAAGTGCAGAGTCCTGCACTTAGGACGGAAGAATCCCATGCACTGTTACAGACTAGGGACCGAGTGGCTAGGCAGCAGTTCTGCAGAAAAGGACCTAGGGGTTACGGTGGACGAGAAGCTGGATATGAGTCAACAGTGTGCCCTTGTTGCCAAGAAGGCTAACGGCATTTTGGGCTGTATAAGTAGGGGCATTGCCAGCAGATCGAGGGACGTGATCGTTCCCCTCTATTCGACATTGGTGAGGCCTCACCTGGAGTACTGTGTCCAGTTTTGGGCCCCACACTACAAGAAGGATGTGGAAAAATTGGAAAGAGTCCAGCGGAGGGCAACAAAAATGATTAGGGGGCTGGAGCACATGACTTATGAGGAGAGGCTGAGGGAACTGGGATTGTTTAGTCTGCAGAAGAGAAGAATGAGGGGGGATTTGATAGCTGCTTTCAACTACCTGAAAGGGGGTTCCAAAGAGGATGGATCTAGACTGTTTTCAGTGGTACCAGATGACAGAACAAGGAGTAATGGTCTCAAATTGCAGTGGGGGAGGTTTAGGTTGGATATTAGGAAAAACTTTTTCACTAGGAGGGTGGTGAAGACTGGAATGGGTTACCTAGGGAGGTGGTGGAATCTCCTTCCTTAGAGGTTTTTAAGGTCAGGCTTGACAAAGCCCTGGCTGGGATGATTTAGTTGGGGTTTGGTCCTGCTTTGAGCAGGGGGTTGGACTAGATGACCTCCTGAGGTCCCTTCCAACCCTGATATTCTATGATTCTTTGATTCTATGAATAGTGTGTTGGAGGAGTGTGCATGTCGGTGTGTGATTGTGTATGTATGTGTGTGGGGGTGTGTTTGGTACAATGCTGTGTGATATTTTAAACAAAGGAGTGGAAAATTCCTTAATGGCGTAATAGAAGATGGGCTGGAGTGTCCAAAAGCTGGATCCAAGGAATTCTGATACAAAGGTTTTTATATTATATAAATATTAAATTATCTTGATATCATATTATTTAGCTTTTAATATTTTGAAAAGATACTGGGTTTTCTGAGTATGCGTGGATTTTATTTTCAAAGCTAAGCAGTGCACATGTTCCCCTTAGCCTGCTTTCGATTGCCATATCACTGTGGCTTGCCATAAATAGAAACAGTGGTTGCTAATTTCTATTTTGGTGAAAATGGCTGGTCATTGCTTTGTCACCTGCCAGTCTTTGCTAACCCAAGCCGAGATCCTCAAAGGCATTTAGGTCATGGGAGTTAGGCACCTTTGATAATCTGGGCCCCAGTTTATGTATTGCCAAGACATTTAAAAAAATGATTCTGCTCTCTCTCTTTTGCTTATAACAGATATTTGTATTTTTCATTTAATCCTTTAGTTTTTTGTTTTGGTCTCCTGGGCATTTTTCCGATCGCTGCCTAGAGGGTCAGAAAGGAATTTCCCAGAGTTTTCCCCCTCTTTAAGAAGAGTGATTTTCCCTCCAGGTTTTTGTCTTTCTCAGGAGAACTACTCAGGACTAAAAATATACTTTGCCAGTTTGACTCAGTTAATTTGTTGCTAATTTGACTCAATAAATTCACTGCCAGTTGGGCTCAATAAAAAACTTTCATTTTTATAACTGAACCTACACTCGGTGCCTTTTCTTTCATTTGTATCATTAATCCCTTGTCTGCTGCCTGACCACACACTTCTGAAAAAAAGATTTAACATAAGATCCATTTGAATACATGCAACACTGCAGGAAAAAACTGGCTCCACCCAGCCAAAATGGAGGAGCCTTTCCCAAGATGCAGACCACACCTATTACCATTAATCTCTGCCGTGTGTAAAATTTTATGCTTGACCTTGAGGCATCAAACCAGAGTCTCTGGCTCCATGATAGGTAGTAGCTGCATATGTAACATACGGTACTCATGTTCTATACATGGAACTCACACAACATCTGGGTGAATGCTCCACTCCCATCACAGCCAGTATTTTCTTCTTAGTTTATGTTCCAATGTGACATCCAAGTTGCTCCAGGGGCTGCCTGGAAAGTTATTTACTGTTCCTGCAGATAGGACAGAGCAATTAGCTTCTTTTCCCCTCCCCCACCTGGCTGGCATGTGGTGAAAGAGTGTCTTGGCTCCCTGCCACTTGATGCATCGTGGTTGGGCATCAGAAAAGAGAGTGAGGGAATGGTAACCAAGAGTAAGAGAGGGGACATAGAACCATAGGATTCCACCTAAACCAACCCCCCATATTTTGACTCACAGCCAGTGGAAAGTTGAGGAGGTGCTAAGTGGTTCTGGAAGCACAACTGGCTGCTAGGCCAAAGAAGGCATTCCTTTCTTCCAAGTAAGTAAAATCATTCATGAACAACCCTACAGAAAGAAATGGTGTATACCACAGCACAAACATTTCCTCCCTTCAGGGCAAGCCACTATGAACATTACAGCTGCTTGGAAAATCAGGTCTTTTTCTCCTGTGGTTTTGTCAAATCCATTTTTCATTTTCATCTAACTTTTCATTGGAAAAGGTTGACCTTTTCACAAAAATATTGAAAATCAAAGTATTTTGGTCAAAAACTAGAATGTTGATTCAAAATGGCCCATATCATAGAGGTTGGTGTTATGCTCCCAATTATTTTCTCCTGGCCAGACTGTCACATCTCATCTCAGATCCCATCTCCCATAATGCACCACCTTTTCCCCTCTTGTTGAGCAGTGTGGGTGCATCAGAGGAGTCATGGGCCATGGTGTCACGTGGGATATGTAGTCCAGATAGAGACCCCAAAGAAGAGAATGGGAGCAGAAGGCACCCAAACTACAACCTGTACAAGGCACGGAGTCACCATTTTGAATAAAATACTTCAGATTTTGGCCAAAACATGTCCATTTTCAGGCATTCCTTTTTAATGACAAAGTAAGTTTTTGCAGAAAGATTCTTTTAGCAAAAAAGTTTGATAAGTTGAAAACCCAAGTTTTGTCAGAAAAATTTCAACCAGCCTTAATGTACACTGACCAATACTACAACATACACTTGCCTACAGCACCAATTGGAAGGCAGAAGGAACAGGGGCAAGTAATAGAGAATAAAGAAAGAAACCTAGTGCACTATACCAGGTCCCTTCACGCAGAGAGATCTAAACAAGGAAACCACCATCTAGTTCTTCCCCGCTGGATAGGAATACCCGGTGGAGGGATAGTCTCCCTGACAGGACAACAGAGGGGAGCCCACCAAGTGAACAGCCACCCGTGGTAAGAACAGCGGCAGCTTGGCCAGTGAGCTGACATCCATGTCACTTTAGCCTTGCATGTGACTCCCCCTCTCAAACCTCCCATGGTGGGTAAGATATTAGATCTCCAGGTAGTATCATTCTGGTGGCCTTAGACTGGTCCAGGAGACTCTGCACACAGCTACTAGAACTGTTTACAGGTTTCAGAGTAGCAGCTGTGTTAGTCTGTATCCACAAAAAGAACAGGAGTACTTGTGACACCTTAGAGACTAACAAATTTATTTGAGCATAAGCTTTCGTGGGCTACAGCCCACTTCTTCAGATGCATAGACTGGAACATATAGTAAGGAGATATATATACATACAGAACATGAAAAGGGGAAGAAGCCATACCAACTCTCAGAGGCTAATTAATTAAATGAGCCATCTTGATTATCACTACAAAAGTTTTTTTTCTCCTGCTGATAATAGGCCATCTTAATTAATTAGCCTCTTAGAACATTATAGTAGATAATGTTTTCACCTCCCTGCTCATAGAGAGCTGAGAAGCATACATACATTTTTTACCCCTTTTTGACCTTGAGGGTTGTTCTGGTTAGGAGGAGAAATTGATGATAAAGTCAGGTGTTTATTTGATGCAATCCTTTTTATTTACAAACAATGTACCAAGTCCTGTTTCCCTGAACACAGCAGGAGTGTTTGAAGTGTTGGAATTTCCCATGGAATAGCAATTCCATTTTCCAACCAGCTCTAATACTAATATGCAGCAATGTGCTAGTTATAAAACAAGCATAATTTCCCAGGGTTACTATTGGCAATATATTATCCAGAAGCTTTCAGATTGAAGCCAGTTTACTGTTTAACCGCCAGTTTTTCTAAGTGCTCCAACTAAAATCCACATGCTTACTCAGATTGCCTTCGAAATTGCAGTAACTCATGGGAATCCAGGCTGGGGTTAGTGATCTGAATATGAGCTCATTTAGTAAGAGATTCCACCTGTTCTAACTTATAAAGTCTAAATGAAACATTTCAGCCTTATTAAAACTAGCCATTTTGACGTTATAGAAATGAAGTGTTTTACTAATTTCCTTTTGAAACCTGCCGCAAAATCAATACAGTCTTTGCAAAATGTTTGTTTTGTTGCATCAGCATCTGTTGATAGAAAGCATCAGATGGAACATTTTTGACTGTGTCTAATCAGTATATAATATATCAGTTCATAGTAACAGGGCTGGAAAAGACACACCACATCATCTACTCCATCCTCCTGCCAGGATAGGACCCAATCCCCAGATATGTACATACGATTAGTGAACAGTAAGGTCAGTGGATGTTGCAGGTCCTCAGTATATCTGAAAATCAGGCACCAGGTGTCTCAGAAATGGAGGGACAAAAAAAATAAATTAATGAACACTTCTGAGAATCTGGCGGTGTGAAATAATCCTGTTTACAATTATATACATTGTGGACACAGGAGGGCACTTTCCTTAAACTTTCCAGACCCATAAATTTATCTGCAGAGCTGAGCAAAGATCAGAATTTCTGCACCCCAGGAAATTCCAATATTTCAAGATTGGGGCCACTTTGGGACAAAAACAATCTTGAAACATTGAAAGATTGTGCAGAATGAAAAACTCTGAAAAATTTCAATTTGGAAACATTGAAATTTTTCATTTTGACATTGTCAATTGAAAGGAAATATTTCAAGATTCCCAAATCGAAACATTTCATTTTGCTTTGCTCAACTGACTGAAAACACTTCGTTTCAGTCATTTCCCCTATTGCAGCACATTGCTTCATTGGAGTCGTAGTTCAAGATGCTGAATGCCCCCGCCCTCCCCAATGGGCCAGACTCCCTGTTTGGACTATGTCTCAATGATATACCTGCAGCCATATGATTCCCATGATGCACCACAGGATTCAGTGACTGGAAAGAGTGTTGCCTCATGGGAGAGGTAGTGTGACCAGGGAGCTCAGCCCATAGAAGAGAATGGGCACCCGAAATATGACTCCCATGTACACAATGAGCCACAATAGGGAAACACAGTTTTATTTTTAACTAACTCTCAACAAAATGTTTTGGGTNGTTAAGAGAAGCTTATAGAGGCGTATTCAGTCTGTAACTCTGATCTGCGCTGCCTCTGCCCGGCATCTTCTCCAATCCTTGCATAAATTGTTGATACTGTCCTTGGTAATGAACTTTCCATGTGCGATTCCTCAAGATTTGGGACCTAGATAAAAACAAGCAAACCCCCCCCACACTGAGTTAAGAAACATGTTCATGGGAATCAGTCTAGATTAAAAAGAGATTTCTTTTTATATTTATATAGCTATTATATATTTATCTATTTATATTTCTTTATCATATAACACCAAGGCGCAACAACTGGTTCAGCAGCTGTTCCTTCTCCATCCTCCTCCCTTGAGCTTAAAGTTGGGACGGGAACTACTGACTGTAATTGAAAACAATAAAATAAGGGATAAATTAAGTTTACAGAGGCCAAGACTGACATTGTGACACACTGAAAAAGTACTGTGATCTGGGGCCCTGGACCAATCAATGTATGGAAAACAGGCTCAGCCAATCAGGGACATGGCTCAAATCACATGGTAGAAATAACATGATATTTCTCCCGTGATTACCCCATGGACCTATCCCTAAAGACCAGGCTCAAACTCAGGACATGTCTTGCACAGCGTGTCAGTGCAGAACACAAATATCCAGAGAGAGGTAAACAGTTGCAAAAAGCCTTTTATGAAGAGATCACAGGAGCTACCACAGTTAAAGCAGAGCAGTGCTGATTGGCTGAGGCAGTCTGAGCTCAGGACTGAGGTCAAGCTCATTTGTGGCTCAAGTTGAATTGTTCACACAGCTGTAGTCATGGGCCTGTTTGTAGGAGGGTCAGTAGAATTGTCTGATCTTTTGGGGGAGTCATGATTCTGTAGTGGGTGTCACAGGGAGCAAAGGAGCATTAGTGGGAAGGATGAGAGTCAGCCATGCAGAGTTTGGTGGTAGGTGAGGAATGGGGGGAGGGAAGGAGAGGCAGAGAGAGCTGGGAGGTGGAGGTGGTGACATATGGGGGACCCAGTATCCACACTAATCTCAGCTTTATACAAGTTTGTGTTTAGTACGTATGTGAAGGTTCGTGCAGCTCTGGTTTTAAAGTGAGCTGGTTCCTCCATCCCCAGCAGCAGACAACTTAGTCTTGCAAAGACAGGTGTCACCAGGGTATGTAGGAGAAGCACAGAAAACCACACCATGCAGAGCAATAGCAACCCCCGCTATTGCTGCAAGAAAATCATGAAACCACGCTGACCCTCAGCAAGGGGAAATAACCACCCAGAAGGACCAATGTCAGGGGCTGCAAGAGCATCCCTGCTGAGACGTGATCAGAGTCAGAAAGACTGAGAAGGAGAATTCCTGTAATGCTGAGAGACCTAATGGGGAATTTTTATACAGTGCCTGGCAAATGGGGCCCTGGCCTGAATAGCCAATAGGGGCTACCATGATATAAATACTAAATAATCATCAGTGATCACCACGATTATCCAGGCATCACAGAACAGATTTGACCTCCCTCTTAAATTAACAACTCTCCTTCCCATTTACAAATGCTAATTCCCATTAATATCTGTGTCCTTCTCTAGTGAATTCACTTTTGCTCACTCAGAGAAATGCTGCAATAAACCAGCTTATGATTTTGGAGCAGTGTCAGAGCTCAGCCCCTGTGGGCTCATGCTCGCTCTGGCCAGCCAGCTGCGAGGAGAAGGCTGCAGGGTTTGCTGATAAAGCCTCCAGGGCCACAAAACCCACAGTTTCAGCAGCCAGGTTTTAATAGCCTGCACAAAAGTCAAGTGCTCCTCTTCCCCGAAGGCCCACCCTCCTGTATCTGCCACCATGTCTGGGGGAGGGAGGAGTGTTAACGGCTGATGTCAATCCTCCTACGTCTCAGCACTCACATCATACAAAACTGTATGAGGCTTGCAGATGTTGTAAGTAGTATTCAATGGGCATGTCTAGACTAGGAAAACAGGTCATGGTTTAGAATGTGTTAGCCAACATATTAGTGTAAACAGAATTTAGCATATTTAAGAATGTGCTGTCTTTATGGTCAACCATCAGCTTCCCACTAATATTTTAAATGTGTTAAACCCAGTCTACACTAAATGGTAAGTGGTGTTTAAAATGCTTTAAACCACCTATTTTCCCAGTCTAGCCACTGTGCACAAGGGTTGCAGAATCATATCCCAATAAGTACTGTACAGAAAATAGGCATTACTAGTTAGGAGCATCATGACTGTGGCCTCTCATTTGTCTCTGTCTTTTTATCAGATTAATTTAAAAATAGCTCTATCATTTCCAGTAGCCACAAGCACAGCTCAGGAGTGATATATACACTAATGTAAATTACTTGATAGAGAGGAGAGAGGCAGAAGATAAGTGAAAGAGGCAGAGTACAATTATCTAAGTTCTGCTAATGAGATAATCTGTGGATACGCAAAATGAAAATAGTTCCACTTGTATGCACAGTGGTCAGAGGTTTCTGTGTGTAGTAGGGGGAGGGGGAGGAGAACAAGAAAAGGGGATGTGAATGATCATAAAAGAGAACATCCAACTAAGCTTCTTCTGTAGTTGTGGAAACAGGCCAAGAATGACTCATAGAAAGGGGCAAATCAAAGGCAACCGCTCCCTTTGCAGTCCATCAGGGTCAGAATGTAGTGCCTTGCAGGGCATGATGTAGTTTGCATTTACTATGGTTACTGTTTGATTATGCATTTGCTCAGTTCTTGGTGTTTCAATCTCTGTAATGAGTTTTGCTGTCAGAATGTTAGGTCAGATTCCCAAAATCTTGTCAGCAATACCTCAGAGAGCTGGCTGCTGGTCACATTAATTGCAAGGAAGAGCCTACGGTCACGTAAAAGCAGCTGGCAACATGGAAGAGCCAGGCTAGCGGACTGCATTGGGGCTGATGCTGCATTAGAAGTGCAGCAGAGGACGCTAGAGCTGTGAGGAGTTATTGTACCCCATTTAATCGTCATTTCAGTGTTTGTATTTGAATTTCATATTTACAGCCCTATGATTATGTATTTGCATATTTAGCTGTTTTTGTTATTCCCCAGAATCTTAATAAAAATGTACATTTAAGCACATAAAAAGTAGTAAAATCTCACTAATTCAATCTATAATTATTATTACTAATTCCCTTAGTTAGTTTTAGAGCTGAGCTATATTTCATCTGTAATCATGTTAGAAATTGTCTTTTTCTGTTATGTCCTGTGAATGATGTATATTGTTGGGAAGTAACTCTGGGTGTGCAGATTGTTTGCAAACAGCTTGTTTATTCAAAAGTATTGATTGGATACATGGATCGTGTCACTTATAGAACCAGGTTTCTGGTGCAAATGCTTATATTTGTTTGTTCAAAATTTCCTTTCCTTAAATATTCTCCCAAACTTGCTTATGAGCCAAATCCCTTGCTGGTCTAAATCAGCAGTGTTCCATTGAAATCAACTGGCTTTTTAATCGATTTAGCTTAATTTGGTCAGTTAATGAATTAATCTAAAGTAACACAAGCCAGATGTAAACTGATCTAAGAGTGTCCACACAGGAACTTACAGCAGTTTAACTAACTCAGCTTAAAATCTGATTTTAGTTAAACCAGTGCAATTTATGTGTGGAGACCAGATCCCGGTGTTTTATTATGGTTTACAGTACCTCTTCTTGTTGCTTTATGATTCTTGTCCTCCTCTGCTGAACTGCACCTGTGAAAGTTGTTTGAATAGTTAATATTTTACAGGGACTGTCGGCATTCTGTGCTTCAAATAAATCACTTGCATCTATGCAGATTTGTTAACTCTTGTAATCGTCACACTGTGCTTTTGAAACTGAAGACATCCATCAGTGACACAAAGAGAAATGGATTTTTGTCTTTGAGTTAGGGATTTGTGTGTGTGTGTTCTGGGAGCAAAAGGGGAAAGTTTATTTACAAATAATTAACTCACATTCCTGAAAGATCCATTGGAAAGTGTCAAAAGATTATAGGACTGATTCTCTCCTCACTAACAACAGTTTTACATTATGTGTCTTCAGCAACTTCAGTGGCATTACTCCTGATTTCCACTGGTATAAATCAGAGGAGAATCAGGCCTTTAGATTTAATCATTTGGATTAACTATAATATTTTAGGTACATATCCCTCCAAAATACTGGTGTCTCCCTCTGACATTTCCTTTAGGGGGAGGTCCTAAAGTATCGCTCACAACTTTCCATCCCTCCACCCTCAAAGGCTCCATATTGCCCTAGAGACATCACTTATTATTTGTGATATGAGACAATATATTGCAGTCCCCTGATACTGAGCTGCAAACACTCCAAAGTTTGCATCTTGAGTCATAACATAGAGACAATGTGTTTCAATATTGCATTGCACCAGCACAAGGTCTTCATATACAGATGCATTGGAGTCAATCTGTGAGTCTTATCCTGACACTATGTCAGATAATCCTAAATAAATCCATGTCCCTTTAGTTGTCTTGTGACAACTTCCCCATGGTTTCTCAGTGGATCAGGACATCCTGCACATCGGAAGACGCAATGTAATGGGAAAGCTTCACTCTGGTTGGGAGGGCAGCACATGGATTTCCCAGAAGCTAGTCAGCGTCACTTGGATTTGTTTGTTAAAAGTATTTTTGAAGATTCTGAAGCACCAACAGCAGTGAGTGAGGTGTACGAGAAAGACCACTCACCCATATACCATCTGAAGCAGAAGAACAGCAACAGGAGGAGCAGGAGAAAACTTAAGCCTCCAGTGATCAAGAGTCCAAGGAGAAGGTCAAGAGGTGGATTAATTTCATTTTCTGTTCCTGACATATAAAAAGAAATATGTTGTCTGAGAATTTTATAAAGAAATAATGATAATGGCTAATGTATATTTTTCGGAGAGGGTCTTGGTAGGTTACAGGATTGTCCTGAACTCAGGCAGCAGTGCTAGGACAGCATAAGTGATTATTTCAGTTAATGTCTCTCAGCATTTGCTACCTGGATGTCTAAGCAGCTGTGGAGCCCTTGCTCCCACTACACCCTGAAAGATGTGCACTCAGTGACACAAGGGCTTCATAGAATCATAGAATATCAGGGTTGGAAGGGACCTCAGGAAGTCATCTAGTCCAACCCCCTGCTCAAAGCAGGACCTAATCCCAACTAAATCATCACAGCCAGGGCTTTGTCAAGCCTGACCTTAAAAACCTCTAAGGAAGGAGATTCCATCACCTCCCTAGGTAACCCATTCCAGTGCTTCACCACCCTCCTAGTGAAAAAGTTTTTCCTAATATTAGAATCATAGAATCTCAGGGTTGGAAGGGACCTCAGGAGGTCATCTAGTCCAACCCCCTGCTCAAAGCAGGACCTAATCCCAACTAAATCATCACAGCCAGGGCTTTGTCAAGCCTGACCTTAAAAACCTCTAAGGAAGGAGATTCCACCACCTCCCTAGGTAACCCATTCCAGTGCTTCACCACCCTCCTAGTGAAAAAGTTTTTCCTAATATCCAATCTAAACCTCCCCCACTGCAACTTGAGACCATTACTCCTTGTTCTGTCATCTGGTACCACTGTGAACAGTCTAGATCCATCCTCTTTGGAACCCCCTTTCAGGTAGTTGAAAGCAGCTATCAAATCCCCCCTCATTCTTCTCTTCTGCAGACTAAACAATCCCAG
Source organism: Platysternon megacephalum (assembly GCA_003942145.1). Taxonomy (NCBI): domain Eukaryota; kingdom Metazoa; phylum Chordata; order Testudines; family Platysternidae; genus Platysternon; species Platysternon megacephalum. The sequence continues at coordinate 162,213 of QXTE01000139.1, forward strand.
TTCCCTCAGCCTCTCCTCATAACTCATGTGCTCCAGCCCCCTAATCATTTTTGTTGCCCTCCGCTGGACTCTTTCCAATTTTTCCACATCCTTCTTGTAGTGTGGGGCCCAAAACTGGACACAGTACTCCAGGTGAGGCCTCACCAATGTCGAATAGAGGGGAACGATCACGTCCCTCGATCTGCTGGCAATGCCCCTACTTATACAGCCCAAAATGCCGTTAGCCTTCTTGGCAACAAGGGCACACTGTTGACTCATATCCAGCTTCTCGTCCACCGTAACCCCTAGGTCCTTTTCTGCAGAACTGCTGCCTAGCCACTCGGTCCCTAGTCTGTAACAGTGCATGGGATTCTTCCGTCCTAAGTGCAGGACTCTGCACTTGTCCTTGTTGAACCTCATCAGGTTTCTTTTGGCCCAATCCTCTAATTTGTCTAGGTCCCTCTGTATCCTATCCCTACCCTCCAGCGTATCTACCACTCCTCCCAGTTTAGTGTCATCTGCAAATTTGCTGAGAGTGCAGTCCACGCCATCCTCCAGATCATTAATGAAGATATTGAACAAAACCGGCCCCAGGACCGACCCTTGGGGCACTCCGCTTGAAACCGGCTGCCAACTAGACATGGAGCCGTTTGAGCCCAACGATCTAGCCAGCTTTCTATCTTATAGTCTTATCCACCTTATAGTCCATTCATCCAGCCCATACTTCTTTAACTTGCCGGCAAGAATACTGTGGGAGACCGTATCAAAAGCTTTGCTAAAGTCAAGGAATAACACATCCACTGCTTTCCCCTCATCCACAGACCCAGTTATCTCCTCATAGAAGGCAATTAGGTTAGTCAGGCATGACTTGCCCTTGGTGAATCCATGCTGACTGTTTCTGATCACTTTCCACTCCTCTAAGTGCTTCAGAATTGATTCCTTGAGTACCTGCTCCATGATTTTTCCAGGGACTGAGGTGAGGCTGACTGGCCTGTAGTTCACCGGATCCTCCTTCTTTCCTTTTTTTAAAGTGTGAGTAGATTCAGAAGCTACCTGGTTAATTCTATGTTTAATATATGAAATTTCAGGCTGCTTTGTTGGAAGAGAACACTGTAAAAGAATGGAAAATTACCTAGTAGTGTTTCCAGAAACACAGTGGGATGACACAACCAAAGGGATACTGTAATATATGGGAATATACTATCCCGGAAGAACAGATTTGGTTGTAAAGGTGGGAGCAGTAGCCCTGTACCTAAAAGATTCCAGTAGAATCTAAAGAAATAGAATTTCTGTGGGGATAGAAGCATTCGGTAACACGTGCATGGCTACAAATCCCAAATGACTGGAATATAATGGGAATAGTGGATTATACTACTGGCCTTCTAGCCACATTAATTATAGCAATTGGCAGATCAACAAAGTAGATCAAGGAGGCCACACAATCTATTGAAACAGTGACAATGGGTAACTTTGGCAAACTGCATATCATCTAGGTAAATGACACATTGAGACACAGTTTGCAGAAGCAATTTCTCAATGCCACATAACATTACTTCTTGGAGTAGCTAGTTCTACAGCACACAAGAGGAGAGGTTATTCTCACTTGAGGCTCAATTGACACACCGGAGCCAGTTTCAGAAGTAGCGATAGTTGAACAACTGTGTAATATAATAATACTCAAAATATAATTGAGTTCAACATCCATGTGGGAGGGGAAAATATCAAAAACTAGCCCTGTCACACTAAACATTAGAAAGGGGGATTTTTTTTTAAAAAAAAGAGGATGCCAATTCAAAAGTAATTAAAGATAAATGTGAAGAGTTTAAAAATCCCTAGAATCAGCCCAGAGGCTAATGAAACAGTATATCAAACAAGAGAGGCATCCATACCAATAAATAAAACAAGGAAAATGAAAGTCAATAAAAAATGGTCAACTGTCAAGGAATCAGTGAATATTCAAGCAGAAATGGTGTACTTCAAAAGTCCAATCCAAGCAAAACCAATCGAAAGGACCAGGAGCTAAAGCAGATAAATTGTAAAGTAGAAATTAGTGGGGATTAAAAAGGAATATGACGAACAATTAGCCAAAGTCATAAAAAGAAACTTCACCAAATTATGCAAGTGCGTTTGGTGTATGAAGACTGAGAGAATCAGATACTAGCCTAAGGATATTGTAGAAAAGCTCAGACCTGGATTTTCAAACTATCCTCTGATTTTTGGCATTTCAGTTTTTGGGCTCCCTATTTGTGAGGCTTAAACACTATTACCAACCTCAAGTATTCAAAATTCATGACTCAGGCCAGAAAAAAATAATGAAATTGGCTTAAAAATTATGAGATTTAAAAAAATAGATTTGAAATCTTTAGTTCCCTTCTGGCTGTTAAGGCTTTAGGATTCATGTCTTCAAGTATTTTCCAAAACTATGGATGCTAGAAATTTCTTTTTTTTAAGTAAAGCTGAGATTCTCACATGACACCAGGAGCTGGAGCTTTCAGATAAGCACCAGATATCATGGGGTTTGCAATAAAATCATGAGGGTTGGCAACACTGCTTAAGACAATATTCTTACAGGCACTTGAAATTGCAAATTGTGGGTACTCAGTACCCCCCATAATTAGGCCTTAAGAATCCCCAATTTGGGTACCCAAAATGAAGGCATCCAAAATTAGTGAAAACACTTGAAACATTTGGCCTAGATGACTACTTTGCATCAGTCTTCCCAATAGTATATGTTGGGGAGATACCTATCCTGGCCCCATTGAAGTCAATGGAGGAGTCAATGGAGAAGTCAATGGAGACAGGATTTCACCTGCACTTTTCAGGAAATAAAATAGAAGCACTGTCAAAGACTGAGGTGTCAAAAGAGGTGCTGGAACACATTGATAAGATAAAGAGGAAAGTCATCAGGACTGGGTTGCGTTCATCCAAGCGTTCTAAAAGATCTTAAGAATGAAGTGGCTGAGCTGCTAAAAATCATATGATTAAAGCCAGCTAAATGTATCATTAAATGAGCTATTGAGCTATGGAAAGCTAAGTATTTATTAATGTACTTATTAATAAATGTTAACTGTTATTACTACCTCAGAGGAACAGAAGATAGCCAATTTTGTACCTATTTTAAAAGATGCAATACAGATGATCCTGGAAATTAGAGTTAAATTTGCCATACTTCAGTATCAGGTAAACTGATGGAATTGATAACTATAGAATGTTATAAGGCACTTAGATGAATGTCATTGGGTGAGCTGGTCCTATAAAAGGGGTTCAAGGTCCAACTTTAGCCCTGCTCCAGTCCTGGTTCTCAATTCCTGGTCCCCTGGTCCCCGTTCCTGATCCCAAGACTGAGGCATTCTGGGACTTGTAATCCAAAGGGACCATGAGAATAGTAGACTGGGGAGCAATGTATGCTGGGTAAAGGGGCAGGAATATAAACGAACTTTTTTTGCTTTAGAAAGAGAGAGACCAGGGAAGAGTCAGGATCTATTGTGATTGTCTCTACCTGAAGGAAATAAAATCTGTTATTGGTTTCTCAAAGCAAAAGGCCCAATAAGGGTTTAGGAAAAACTTGGGGGAGGGAGGGGGCGCTAGAGGGACTTGGTAAAGCAACTTGAGAAAGTTTTGTTTTGGGCTAGAAAACTAGAGACTGGGAGAAACCTGGAGAGATCAATAGCTGTTTGAGCCTCCATCAAAGGGTTCTGGAAGTAACTCAGCTTTGCTTGTTTGGACTCTTGCTTTTAGCCCAATTGGGCAGGATCTTTGGGGTTTGGCCAAAGGACTACACTACCCTAATGAGAAAGTGGAAACTGAGGCAACAGCTGCTCTATGATGAAATTACCTTTGATACAATTAACATGATCTGATAGAGACCAACCAGTTTGGCATCTGGGAAGGAACATTTGCCTCTCGACTCTGTTAGAATTCTCCCAGGGCATCAGTAAAATAATATTTAGTATTATTTACTTGTATTTTCCAATATCCTTTGTAAAGTCCTTCACACAAGGCTATTATGGCAATTAAGTAGTGAAGGGGTGAGAGGCAAAGTTCTGCCTTATATTTGAAACTGGTTAAAAAATAAAATAAAGTGGAAGCACAACTCTTCAATATATAGTATAGCTGGTTAATATTATTAATGGAAGTGTCCAATATATACTAGGCACGCTCCAAACATTCAAGACAGATGGCATCTGCTTTGGTAGTGCCTGAAGGATCTACACCAGGATGATGTTTAAGTATTAATGATCTGGAGACAGGAATGAACTGTGAAGTGAGTGGCCAAATTAGCAGATGATACAAGATATCTAGTTTAGTCACAAGACTGAAGAACTGCAGATTTAGCTAAATCAGATGATTGGGTAAAGATATATTAGATGAGGTTTAATGTACATAAGCACAAAATGATGCACATTGGAGGGAACTGCTTGTCACTGTTACCAATGGAGGGACAGATCATTCCCTCCAGACAGACAATGCTGTGTGTATTGTAAGTTACATACATACCATCATCTGGGTTTCTACGGTTGAAATGAGGTTCAGATACAGTTAATGTGATGTGTCTGGTTTGCTGTGGTAATTTGAAGGTGATGCTGTAGACTCCGCTGTCGCTGAGCTGCAGGGTCTGAAGGAGCAGAGATGCATTTTCAGGGAAAAATACAGTCCGGCCTTGATATGCGAGATGTGTATAATTATATCCAGAGCAGCAGGTGGGAATCCCCTCAGCGCTGACAGAGCAGTTAGTCACGGTGTACATGGTGAGTGGATTAGGGGTGTTATTGAAATTCCACTGAATGGAAAGAGGAGAGGGAAATGGCCCCTGGAGCCTATAGGAGACGGGTAGAAGGACAGAATGATTGACAGTTCCATTGACTGGATCCTGAGGAATGTCAATGAGAAGAGCGTCGGCAAAACCTGCAGAAAACACAGACAGAGATCAGCAAATCACCTGCACCTGACACCAGAGGAAACTTCCCCCTTATAATAATTTATAGTGTCTGTAGGAAAATAATAACCTAATGCTAAAGACAGCTTCCCACAAAATATGCAGTGTTACAAATTGTACCAAAACTGGGTATACTGAGGTAAACTCTAGCTGCATGTGTCATGTTTTATTATATTCCAATACAACCATGGTTACACCATCAATATTGTAGCTCCAAGAACAGGCTTTCCAGCGGTACACTGGGCTGCAAATTTGAACACAATGAAATCTGCCTGTGAGGAGAAGGCAGGAACCTTGGTTCATGCTGAACAACAAATCTCCAGGGGTATGCTCATGCCCGGAGACATCTGGGGCTGCTCCAACTGAAGTCGGTGGAAATTGTGTATGTGCATGTGAGGAGACGGTTTGGCCCCATGAAATCTATCAGAATAAAGCTGTTTCCGGGGTTTCAACGGATGAACCAACAATGGGCAGGCCATGACCGTAATAGCGAAAAATGTGGTTCCATCATTTTGGGATATAGGCTTTCTTAGAATAACCCAAAGCGCTCTCAAGAATGTTTAGTTTTTACTCTTTTAATAAAAAGAGTAAGGGCTGATGGGGTAACTCCCTTGGCACCTGCACTGGGAGAAAGAGGGAGGGTGAAGTGCAGCTGAATCCTGCCTCTCAGAAGACCCTTTAAGGATGGAGATGTAATAGCTTGTACCAAGCTGGCCCCAAAGACCTTGCTTGATGCAGAGACCCCTTGGTACAATGTGGAGATCCCACAGGGGAGATGGAGGAGGTCGCTTAGGACTAGGTTAGTGGGGGTGGGTCACTCCCTTCCAAAGACATCAAAAGGAAGAAAGGAGGGACTGGACCAGGAGGTGCCGGGAAGAGCGAGAGGGAGAGAGGGCTTCTCCTTGGAAGTTCAAGTTAATCAAACTTCATCCTCTCAGTGAAGGTGCATGTGACAGACCTCTGCCTGCTGCCGTGAACCCAGCCCACAGTGCATGAGCTCCATACCAACAGAAATCAGTGGGGTTCAAACAGTGTTCATACTAATCTAAAGGGAAATAAGGTAAGGTATGTTGTAATAGTTAACAGCAAATGAACACATTCAGAAAGGAGGCCTGTACAATAAAATCTTATCATATGCTACACCTTGTATACTCACTGTGCCCCCAAGGTTTAACTGATTAATACAATCAAACCATTACAGGCTATTAAATTAAATCAAATACAAACAGAAAACCTTTTTGGACAGTACCACCCAGTTCCCTTTTCCTCACATGATGTGAAACTGTGTAAGTGCTGATTAAAATTTAGAAATGATGCAAAGCCTATTCGTCAAGTTCAAGTTAGGACATTTCCAATGAGGCATTTTCAGCTCTCTACCCTTCCCGTACTTACCGAGGAACAGCAGGACAGACCAGCAGCTCCTGCGTGACTTCATGTCTCTTCAGAATCAGTATATGTGGCTGCAGCAGAGATAGTGCAGGAGGAGAGCCCCTCGTTACTGACCTCAAAGTCCAAGTGAACATCTCTGAAATATCATCTCAGCCAGGAAGGAAGTAACTGACGCTCTCAGGGTATCTACTATAGGCAGAGGGGTTTATTTATAAATGTAAAAGATTCAGGTTTTTGCCCCCATCACTTGAAACAGGTATGCAAAATTGTATAAGTTTTGAAATACAATCTAGCTGCTAAACCTAGCTACTAAAGTTAGCACTTACTAAAATAAGGGCTGAACCTCATTCTGGGCCAAATTCAGTTCTCAAATACACTGGTGTAAATCCACAGTAAGTCCACTGAAGTCAATGGATTTACATTGGGGTAACAGAGCAGTATATGGCCCTTTGGTTATAATTCCACACCCACTGGGCTCAAGCTCTGTATTGCACAGTTGTCTCTGAGAGGAGATCAACCATAACACGTTCAAACCTTATCTGAAGAGGCAGTGTTCTCTAACGAAGAGACTCTTTCTTAAGCTGTGGCAGGGCATTTGCTTTTAATAGATGCAGCAGTAAAACAAACTTATAAACAGTCTTGAATAAAAATCACTTTCCCTATCACCCTTCTTTGGTACCCCGATGTCAAAATTCTATTTCCAGTTTTCATAGATTCTTGAAGGAAAAACAAAGCAGATAAGATCAGGCATTATAATATACAAAAACAAGCAGGAAAAAAAAATCAGACCTTCTATAAAAAGAAGCACAAAACCCCATAAACAGCATTTTCTCTTAGCTCAGATGTTTAAAAATTCCTAACACAGTGGCAACTACAATTAAAAATTGCTACCTTGCCTCACAATACAAATTATTAAAAAATACCAGTAAGTTACATTTGAAGGCTCTGATTTTGGAAAGCATCCTTAGTATCAGGAAAGTATGTAAGCACATGATTAACTGAAAGCATGTGCTTACCTTCAAAAGAAGTTAATGGGAGCTAAGTATATGATTAAAGCTCCAATTCTGCAAAACTTTGCTCATGTGATTAACTTTACCCACTGTAAATAATCCCAACACTTCAACAGACTTACTTACAGTGCTCAAAGTTAAGCAGCATGTGAGCAAGTTTTTGTAACACTGGGACCTAAGTGCTTTCTGGAATCATGGCCTAAAATAGATTTTGGCTGGGGTTCCATTATAGAATGTATCACTTCATAGATTTCAAAATAATTAGAGAAAGTACTTTAAAGAAAAACATTGCTGGATCCTCAAACTTAATTCAGGGGAAAGACTACATAAGACCACTAATTAATCAGAAAACTTGGGGGAAAGTGTGTGGAGGGGTAGAATAGGGGGGAAGTGGAGAGAATATACCTAACTAGTCTTTAGTTGAAGTATACAGATGGGAAAATACTGTCATTTAGTTCTTAATTTTCTGGGCCTAGTACATATTTAGAAATCTGTCGTGGTTTAGCAGAGACAGCTTCATGCTACTTTGAGCACAAGGATTACCTAACCTAAAATTAATCCATGTTACACTAAGCCCATCTAACATGTTGGAGTCCATGTCTCCAGCAGTTACTCAGTTTTACACAAACAGAATTAGCAGCCACCAAAAATTGTTCCAAAACCATCCAAAAAAGTTTTAATAGAAAATTTTCAACTCACCCTATCATGAAGTCCAGTCAACTTCCTACTCTTGGTGAGGTGTTAACTTCAGTGTCTCTCTGGGCCCAAATAAATATTAAGAAGGCACTATAGGAAACAGTCAAACCCCAGGTTTCTAAGAATTTCTACCAGTCCTGCTTCCAATAAATACAGTAAGAATGTATAAAGATGAGAGTACATTTGGGAGAGGATAATGGATATTCTGTCCATCCATCCACCCATCTAACTAACAGTCAGGCATATCCTCATCCATATGGAGCTGAAACCCTGTTTGTAATTTTCCTTGGCCATTGGTGTCTATAATTGGTAATGTCAGATGACATGAAACTGATACGAAAGAGAAGAAGATATCATTTTTGAATAGAACTGACCAGGTTCAATTAGAGGAGCAAATTCTGCTATCAGTTAATGAGCGCTGCCCTATAGGCTTCAGCATTTGTCCCAGTTACTTCGAGACTCAAGCAAAAACTCTTAGGCCTGGTCTACACTGGGGGCGTGGGGGGGGGGAGGGATTNTTCAGCATTTGTCCCAGTTACTTCGAGACTCAAGCAAAAACTCTTAGGCCTGGTCTACACTAGGGGCGTGGGGGGGGGGAGGGATTGATCTAAGTTATGCAACTTCAGCTACGTGAATAACGTAGCTGAAGTTGACGTACTTAGATCGACTTACCGTGGTGTCTTCACCGTGGTGAGTCGACTGCTGCCGCTCCCCCGTCAACTCCGCCTGTGCCTCTCACTGAGCCGGAGTACAGGAGTCAATGAGAGAGCGCTCGGGGTTCGATTTATTGCGTCTAGACTAGATGTGATAAATCGACCCCCACTGGATTGATCACTGCCTGCCGATCCAGAGGGTAGTGAAGACATACCCTTAGTTGCGTGGGGTGAATGAAATGGTGCAACATCAACCCATGCACAGAGACTTCTTGTTGTTCCAAGAGTAATCTCCATATCACCAGAAAGGGTCATAGGGAACACCACAATTTAAATATAATTCAGTGTACTGAATATTAAAGACAGTAAATATTTCCTCTGGAATTCTTTATATATGAGAGAACCCCCTGTATACAACATGGTTGCCCCCTCACTCAGACACACAACCCTTCAAAAGCTCATGCTAACCACAATGATAATTCTGCTTTAGCTAAAGCGACTCCAGCTTCCTGCTTCACTGGTCTTGAGACTGAGAAAACATGGGGCTTTCTCTTCTTGTGTTTTCACTGAGCTGTGACCACCAGGTATTTGAAACAGAGAGAAAGCCCTCTTATCACTTAACCCAATCTTTGTCACTACTGTGGCCAGTGAACATAGCTATGTGACAAGCCTGTTCTTTTACACAATGCATTTGTATTACATCGTGCTGGGGCCCATAGAGACGTATTCTATTATCCAACACACAAACCTACATTATTATTGCAGTAACCGATTTAGGTCCAGTTCTGTTCTTACATACTCTGGAGCAATTCCATTGATTTCCATGGCATTCCTCCAGAGTACTGAGAGCAGAATATAACCTTAAACCTCCAAATATCCCACCAGGCACAGCAAAGCCAAAGTTTAGCCATCATTTAGTATTGGTGGAAGAATGGGTTTTATCCCCCCACTAGTTCACATCTAGGTTGTGCCTGCATTTGAGTTTTTTGTCTTACCCAGAATTATTCCCAACAGATGCAGACTGACTGGTGGTGGCAATGGCAGAGGTGGGCGGTTTGGAGATGGCACATGCATTTTTTCCAATTGTGTCATCTAGACTTGCTCAGGGAAGGTGGTAAAATGCCTTCATATCGCTGATGCTGTAGCGTCCACTGTTGGTACCACTGGTGGGGCTGCACTCACTGGGCATTACAAGTAATGTACTGTAGACAAGGCTCTGATGAAGAGGCGTGTGAAGGGAGGATAATGGATATTCTCTCCCTCAGAACATATTACATTTGTAATATTGCTATGCAATAAATAGCACTGAGGATAACAAAAGGATTAACTCTGAGCTATCATAGTTAAGAGTTTCAGAACTCATGTTCTGTCCAGGGCCGGCTCTAGGCACCAGCCCTCCAAGCATGTGCTTGGGGCGGCACTTCCTGAGGAGTGGCACTCTGCCCCCCTTTTTTATTTTTATTTTATTTTTTGCTTGGGGCAAAGCGGGATCCGCGCCCCCTGCCCAGCCCAGTGGCGCCCTGCACAGCCCACTCGGGCAGGGAAATGCCACGCCGCCCTGGGGAGACTCGGAGCAGCAGCGGCAGCAGGACCCCTCCTCCCTCCCTGTATCCCGGGCCCCGCTTCCCTCCCTCCCCGGCTCCTCACACACTCCAGGAGTCCCTCTCGCCGCCGCCGCNCAGCCGGAGATCCTCACCTTCCCGCCCACCGGGCTGGGCCAGGGCGCGGTGAGGCTGAAGAGCAGCAGGTCCGGGGGGCTCTCCAGGTCCTCGGCCGCCAGCATTTCGGGGGTGAGGGCGGTGAGCATGAACTGATCCACCTCGGCCACGAGCAGTGCCGCAAAGCCCAGGGAGGGGGCCGTGTTCTCCGCGCCGCCCTGCAGCCGCACCGCCACCTGGACGTACTCCCGCCCCGCACCGTCCAGCAGCTCCACCCACATGGGGACAGAGCTGGGCCAGGGCTCGGCTGCCGTGTGCTGGTAGCGGATCCCACGTTTGGGGGGGGGAGCCCAGTGCTGGGGCGGCAGGGGGTGTGGGTGGGGGGGGAAGAGAGAGCACAGTGCTGGGGTGGCAGAGGGTGCGGGGGGGGGGCACTGGTGGGTGGGTGGGGGGGAGCCCAGGGCTGGGGTGGGGGGCAGCCAAAATTTTTTTTGCTTGGGGCGGCAAAAAACCTAGAGCCGGCCCTGGTTCTGTCACATTTTCCTGTCTCATGCCATGCCGAGGGCAGCTAGTTGGATGTCAGCTAGGGCTGTGTGGAAAATACACCCAATAATCTGTGAAACTTCATGAAAATATTCACAATTGCATTCTGGGCCATATTGCCTCATACTATAAATTGCCACTTGGTTGATCCTTCTTTCCCAGCAAGAGACTAGGCCAGTGAAATATGGCTGCTTTCAGTGAGCAAAGGTGGGAATGAAAATGGGATTTCCATTTATCCCTCAATTCCTCTCATTCTGATCTAATCATTTTGAATAGAGTTAACATCCACCATCCATCTCTGAAATGTGTTCCTTGTGCCTTTAAAACCCTCGCACATTTCTGTAAGTAATAACAGTTGTACAAAGCAATACATTCAGCTCCACAGATACAACTTCTGGGGCAGCAGCCTGAAGGTGACTAACATGCAGAAAGCAGTTCAAAGCAGCAGCAGCAAATATGATGTAGTAGTAAAAGATGCCACAAATTCAGCCCACATACAAGTAGCAGCTGTAGACAGAGCAAATGTGGTAATGGATCGGCTCTTCAGAATAGAATACAGATATATGTGCATGAAATGAGCTCAAGCAGAGCATTTACACTGACTTTTTTGCTCTTATTTTTTTATTCTCTCTTTTTAAAGTAAAGAAACATATTTGTTGACTAACCTTAATATTTTCTGAAGCAAACATTCTCTCCAGTCTGAAGTATCTGCTGAGTGCTCTAGGTGCAAAGCTGGTCAAATCCTTAAACAGAAAGACATAAAAGCCAAACACACTGATTAGCAAATTGCTTTGCCTTGTTCAGTTCAATGTGATTTGTGAGGTCCTGTTATCCACCACTTGCAAATATTTAGTCAACTGCTGGGAATTTCTGACAATGCTTGCAAGTGCCAGGACTTTCCCAACATTTAGTCTCCATGATTATTCATCCAAAAACCTGTTACAGAAGTTATTTTAAAACCTTTCAGTCATCAAGTCAGAGAACAGCTACAATACCATGCAACTTAGGCAATCAATCACACCACACCCATGTGGCTCTGGGAAGAAGGATAAAGGAGTTTGAGGTGCAAGTGGTGTTCTCGTCCATC
>QXTE01000139.1:177360-218128 GCA_003942145.1 Platysternon megacephalum
CACAAGGCACTGGTAAGACCTCACTTGGAATTCTGTGTACAGTTCTGGTCACTCATGTCGAAGGAAGATAAATTTAAACTGGAACAGGTGCAGAGACGAGCTAGTAGGATGATCAGGAGAATGGAGGGCATATCTTATGAGAGGAGACTGGAAGAGCTTGGATTGTTTACTCTAGCAAAAAGAAGGCTGAGGGGGATAAGATTCCTCTGTATAAATTCATTAGGAGGGTTAATACTAGGGAGGGTGAAGAGCTATTTAAGGTAAAGGACAATGCTGGCACAAGAACAAATGGATATAAAATGGCTGTGAAGAAATTCAGGCTGGAAATTAGAAGGTTTCTAACCATCAGATGAGTGAAGTTCTGGACCAGCCTTCCACTAGTTGTTGTGGAGCCAAACAATTTAATTAGTTTGGAGAGAGAACTGGACAAATTTTTGTGTAAAGTTGTATAACAGGGTTGTATGTGATGGTAGGGGGCAGGGCTCAGCAGTCCTGGGGCTCTCTTTGGTTTATATATTGTTGTTCCTAAATCTCATGCTTCAGGATTTGAGCCAGCCTTGGCAAGGGTCAGGAAGGGCCCCCCAAATGTATTCTGGGAGGATTTTTTTAATCTCCTTCGTCTGAAGCATCAGGGATGGTCACAGCTGGAGATGGAACAGTGGACGGGGAGTTTCAGGGCTCTGAGGTGGCACCGAGCATTCTCTCTCTTAGGTACTTGGCTGGTTGGTTGATGACCATGTGCTCTAACTGATCACCATAGGTGTGGGGTCGGGAAGGAATTTTTCACTGGGTCAGATTGGCAGTGAGCTTCAGGGTTTTTAACTTTCCTCTGCAGCATGTGGGTGCGGGTCACTTGCCAGGATTATCTGTATATACCTCACTTAATCATTTCCCTGTCATTGTAGGGGCTGGTTGCACCCTCTTAAAGGATGTAGCAATGTCTATGGTCCCTCTGCACCATGAGAACTTAGAGTCACATCAGACCTCCCCGAGCATTGTTATAGCACCTACTTGTCTCTTGCTTACACAAGGTGCAGTCCACCCCCAGCTTATTATTCAACATCTAACTGAAGCCACAAGGGACCAAATAAGGCAACAAAGGCTGCAGGGCCAGCAATTTGCAAACACCCAGGTCTACAGCTCCTTCGTGTCAACTGCAAACAGCACCCTCTGCCAGTAATCTCAATGATTAGTTAGCGAAATAAGCACCTGGATGAAAACCAGCAGGCTAAAGCTGAACATGGGCATGCCTGAGGTGATGCTGGTAGAAAGAAGGAAGTTCTTTGAAGAACTTCCTTCCTCCTTAACTATCACCGTCATTGAGAGCATGTGCCCCCAGAATGTTAAAGCAATCCATAGCCTCGGGGTCCTCTTGGACTCAGTGCTGTTGAATACCTAAATACCCACAGCAACAAAGACACCATTTCTATCTGCAACTGACTAGAAAACTGTGTGCTGTTCTAGCAGACTGCCACCCTTCTGACAGGTTTTGTTGGCAGCAACAAGGGTCAGGTTCAGCTAGTTGGTAGTTCCTTTAACAATTATCAGACACCACCAGCTTGAGCCCCCCATCCCTGAAACCTGGGAAAACTAAATACATCCCCATGGCACCCTTCATAGGCAATACTTCCCCACTCGCAAGCACTGAGTCTGTGCATGAAGCAAGGAACATTGTATTAGAAGGGGAAAAAGAGAGACAGAATCATCTTGGGGAAAACCAGCAAAAATTAAACCACAAATGTCTCTCTATATAACTACTAAGTAAACCTCTCACCCCCCCAGCCCAGAAGTGCTTTGGTAATAGTCTTTAGAGTCAGTTTTCCCCTTATGGCGTGAACACCCAAACAGGCAATGTTCCTTCAATAGCTAGTCCACCCCTCTCTTCCACTGCACCCTGCTCACTGTTCGTTGTCTAGGATTAGTGAAGGCCGGAGTTCAGGCACATCCATCTCCAGCCCTTAAGTGACTGGCTGGTCTCCTCTGGGGCCCCCACCATCTAATGCAGCTGTGGTGATTTCAGCTTTAATAATGCTGAGTAGACATCACTAGGTTATCCTCAGTTATGCTGCTGCTGTCCTTTACAGCTTCATCACCTCTATGTGCTTTAGGTCACAATGCAGGTACTCCACAAACTCTTCAGAGAGGGATCAGTGGCATATAGAACCCTGAACAGAGTTCCTACCAGCTGGGGTGCACTCAAACCAGAAAATAAAAACCTCTTTCTTTAACTTTATCCAGGCTCTGCTACCCAACTGTGCCAGACTGTGGTATTGGTCAGGGTGACATGTCACTCCAGGCACATTTGGTGCTGTTCTATTGCCCTTTCATTACCCAACAGGAACAACAACTTTTTATTACCCTCACCCCCCAAAAAAAACTTAACTGAATTTTGAACAAAATTGCCTAAACCTTCACAGAGCAGAAATGCAAATGAGGCCTGGCCTATTCAGTCATTTTTCACAGCTCACAAACAGATATCAGCAGAGAGCTCTATCCCCTATGGCTCCTCTGTCCACCTGGAGTTCTCAAGCAGCTTTGGGCTGCTCTTTACCTGTTCAGCAACAGATAGTAGTTAGTGAGTTCCCGTCTCTTCAGAGCTCAGGCCAAAGGGCTTAGAAGACACAGACCTGGCCACAGAGATCTATGCATTCATGATCTCCAGGCTTAATTATTGAAAGTCATTATATCTAGGAAAGAAACCAAACTCTCCAAAAAAGTTCCAACTGGTACAAAATGTAGCAACCCATCTGCATAGGACACAGGTGAGCTCAAGTATGACTACTTAGCACTCCAGTTTCTGCACTGGCTCCTCACTGAACACAGAGCTCTTTTCAAAAGGAGGCTATTCCAAGCCTTAGGATTGGCCTTAGGTACCTGAGGGATCTCCCTCTGTGCTCCCATGACAGGTATGTTCCACTGGAACCCATGACATTGTCAAACAATAGGGGGAAGCTCTTGAATAAGTGAGATAGAAGCTTCACAGGAGCTGGAGCTGGACTATGGAACTCTGCCACAAAAGAAAGGAATGACCACGGGCCTCACCATGTTCAGAACAGAAACGTATCTCTTCCACTTAGCTTTTCCTGATTAAGTTTTTCTCTTTCTCTCTCACACCCACCCACCTACCATTCACTTGCTCACATGCAGACACACACCCACACACACCCCCACCCCCCCCCCCCCCCCTCACTCACACACACACACACACACACACACACACACACACACACACACACACACACCATAAAGTGACCAAGTTACTTCCCTGACATATTGGGAAGGGAGAAAAAGAAAAGGAGTATTATTTTGTGTTTTAAATTTGTGGGAACCACTCAGATTCTGCAATGACAGGGGTCAGATAAGTTCCAAGATAGAAACATTGATAAACAATACATAATAATAATAATAATAATAATAATAGCTAACTGAGCTCTTATCTAGCCCTTTATGTCAGCAGATCTCAAAGAACTTTATAAAGTAGGTCACAATCATTATTCCCATTTCACAGATGTATTGCTTCTGCTAGGCCAGCATGGCCCTCCATCATCCTCTATGCGAGGCTGTGCTTAATAGACATTATATTAACATCTTTATGTTAATAGTGCAGTGAAAAGCCATTAATATAGTCACCACACTAAAGTTATCTATAGCAGTGAAATAAAATACTTGGGGCAAGATTTAATTTGTAACTTGTTTAAGAGCTCCCTCTGTGGGACAATGAATGCTGCTCTAAGGCATGAGAGAATCTCTTTCATTAGTTTCTTTTTCTATAGCCATGTTGTTTTATTCAGGGAGGTAGGATAAAAGTTGACAAGACCCATAGCACATATATTTTTGCAAAGAAAAATTGCTTTTTGTGTACAGCAGAAATGGCATCAAGCCACAAAATAGGGATCTGGATTTTGAAACCCAGAAAGTTCAGGGGTTTGAGGTTCTCTCTCTCTCTCACCCTCACCCCCTGATCCATCTCAACTTCAAACTTGGCTAAATGCTAAGTTTATTTTTTTTTCAGAATTTTCTAGAGTCACATAAAATGAATGCAGACCAGCCACTCTTCTATGGTCCGAGAATAGTTACGGTAGCCCATTCAGGATTTAATGCAGCAATGTCAAACTCACTAGGAAGAGGGCTGGATTCCATGTTTAATTTTGGTTCATGGGCCAGGATATAAATTCAGGACTTTATATTCCGCTCTGTCCCCAGGGAATTACCCCCTGACATAAGGGGGAGGCTTGCAATGCGCTCAAGGGGTAAACTCCTCTGAGTCATTGTTTCAGACTGTCTGCAGACTCAGCCAGACAGCATGCCATCACTTTATGCNTTGAACTATACTATTGCCAGGGGTGGCTCTATGTTTTTTGCCGCCCCAAGCACGGCAGTCAGGCGGCTTTCGGCGGCATGCCTGCGGGCGGTCCGCTGGTCACGCCGATTCGGTGGCATGCCTGTGAGAGGTCCGCCGGTGCCGCACCTTCGACGTCCCCGCCGCCGAATTGCCGCCGAATCCGCAGGACCGGTGGACCTCCCGCAGGCATGCTGCCGAAGGCAGCCTGACTGCCGCCCTCACGGCGACTGGCAGGCCGCCCCCCGCGGCTTGCCACCCCAGGCACGCGCTTGCTGCGCTGGTGCCTGGAGCCGCCCCTGACTATTGCTACCACTCATGCTGTAGTAGTCTTCCTGGAGAACTTCATCCTAATCCTTCTTGTCGTTAATGTTGGTGAAAGGGAAGGAGCTAAAAAGTGCTGCATTTCGCTTCCCATGCCATAGATGAGTGAATGTATTTGGCTGTCTCCTACCTGTTTGCTCAGCTGTGTAGATACCCATGATGAGGCGTCTGTCCCACACTGGCCCATAATAAGGGGTTACTAGAGCCCTAGGGAGGCTACACAACAGGCAGCCAATCACAGCAGGGGTTAGAGGAGCAGCCAATAAGGGCCGGGCAGGCCCATATAAGAAGAGCTGCAGTACAGAGCAGCATCAGTCACCCCCTGGAGCTTGAAGAGGGAAGAGGACTGGCTGCCTTGCAGGTAGAGGGCAGCAAGCAACCGGGACTTAACGGTGCCTCAGGCAGAGACCCAGGGAACTAAAGATAGCTCCTGGCAGGCTGCAGGGATCTGCAGGCTGAGGCCCTGAGGCAAGGGCAAGGAGGGTGCTGGGGCTGCGGGGAAATGGCCCAGGAAGATCTACAGAGGAGTCGGAGGGGACGCAGCAAGTCGTGGCCATCTACAGGATCCCTGGGCCTGGACCCGGAGTAGTGAGTAGGCCTAGGTCCCCCCATGTCCCCACTTGCCACTGAGGAAGTTACTGGACTGAGGGATGGTGATTCTGTTCCCTAGAAGGGGGGAACATGGAGTGTGGTACAGCCAGAGGGTTGTGTCATGAAGAGGATGCCGCGGTCCTGGGAGTGATGTGGGTCCCTGGAGCAGAAGTGACGGTGGCGAGACATCACCAAAGGAGACTGCGCTGGTATACAGAGCTAATACCCAGGACAGCCAGCAGGAGGCACCACAGTGGTGAGTCAAGCCCCGTCACAATGCCTAAGAAAATCTTTGTTTCCATTCCAGCCATTCCACAAGGTTGGCAAAACTGGAAGGTTCTGGGGCCCGTCCTCTCTGTAGAGGAAGAAGTCCTTGGTGCATAGCAGGTTGCAGCCCCTACTTCAGCTCCTCCAGAACCTCTTGTTGAAGTTCTGGCTGCACTCCTCCCACACTTTTTTCCTTTTGTTCACTCCACAATGTCCCAAGCAATCCGTGTAAATCTCCTCCTGGCCTTGGACAAACTGGCTGGGTAAGAGGCTAGGAAGAGGAAGCTCATTCATTGCAAGGCTCTCTCTGCCTGAATTCCTTGCACTGGTTGTTCCTGCATCCGGACAGAATTCCACTGGAGAGCATGGGACTTGGAGCAGAAGGCATCATGCAGGGGTCTCTGCTTGGTGTCTTTGCACAGGCAACCTCTGTTATCTGCTTGACCCACCCCCTAGACCCAGAGGCAATGTGTAACTGTTGGTAGTGGGGGGCACAATTTAAAGGTGTGGGGGGGCCCATGACCACCCCAGGCATTGCCTCTGAATCTAGAACAGAGATTTTCAAACTGAGGGGCGCGCCCCCAGGGGGGCACAGAGGAATGCTTGGGGGGGAGCGGCAATATCAGGGAGAGAGCGCCACCTCCACCCCCTGACTCAACCAAAAATTGTAACTCCGGGGGGAGGGGGTGACTCAGCTCAGAAAGTTTCCCCCAACCTGGACAGGCTGGGTGGCCCGCTGAGGTGAGTCAGGGGTGGAGGTGGTGCTCCCTTCCTGAGCCCTACCATGTGGAACTGAACTGAGCCGCCTGGCGTCATCACTCCCCCCCAAAACATTCCTCCGAGACCCCTGAGGGGGGTGCACCCTAGCTTGAAAACTTCTGAAGCTGTTGCTAAACGGAAGGTATAAAACTGGGGGGCGGGGGGGGGACATGACCCTCACACACCTTGCCTTTACCCAGATCTATGCTTTTCTTTCCTTTGCCCCATTCCATTGACCTCTGTTTCTATTCATAAAGCTTTTAAAAATGAAGTTTAGGGTAATTTGCATACTTGCTAATATGTAAATTAATTTATTGGATACTTTGCTTAAAATGTCACACAATGTCTGGCAGTTAATGCACAATGAAGTTCTGATTAGTCAGTTTCCTTGCTCTGAATGCTCACATATTTTGCTTTCCTGTTACAAACACTGACTGGGGGGATCAGGAATCTGTATTTATTCAAGTTGTTCAAAATAACCAATCAGGCAAACATGAATGTTACAGAGAGGAGTAACAGGGAAAAAAGTCACATGATCAGTCTCCCTTGCCGTTTTCAGATGCTGTTAGTTCCCGATGTAAGCTGGGTGAGCTCCCACAGGCAACTGCTGGTAAGTTGAACTATCTCTTTGCTTTTCCTTTGTAACATAAAATTCTTACTAGCATTACTGTTCTACTACTTCGTTTATGCTGTTGCAAAGCTGTATTGTTTAGTTTCTGTAAAATATATTTTATTTTCAGCCTTCCTAGATTATTTTCGCTTTCTAAATAGTGCAAAATAAATGCCTTAACAATAACACTCTGACTGCACTTTTGAAGACATTATCAAAGCATGTGCATTACATGCAGATTTATTGGTCCTCAATAGCTGGGGAAAATGATTTAAATTGTAGTCCCAGTACATAATAGATCACCTTGTTTTAAGCATAAGCAGAGAAGGAATCTGTAAGCCTGCGGGCATTTCACAATTTTTAGTCTGTGTTTGAAGTGTGAATATTGAGCAGACTCAGGGCTGGGCAGTATAGCAGAGAAATATATTAGAATGGAACTAAAGTTCAATGGTAGAGCTGGGGGAAAAAGGCAATTATTTTCAGTGCATTTTCAAAGGAAACAAAACTGGTTTTACTTTGTTCAAAAAAACTCACAAAATGTTTACATTTTTCTATCAAAAGGTTTTTTAAAAAATGTGATGCAAACTGAAATGAAATACGTTTGGAATTTGTACCCTCTTCCCCCCCAGTATCTTTCCTTTTCTCCTCCAGAGATGGATGAGGGTTTTTTTGTTTTTAAACAACTAACAAAATCATCCAAAGCACAGGACTTGCTTCTGATAGTGGACTTCAGCTACCCAAACATCTGTTGGGAAGATAGTACAGCAGGGCACATATTATCCAACAAGTTCTTGGAATGCATAGGAGATTTTTTTATTTCAGAAGGTGGAAAAAGCAACTAGGGGAGAGGCGGTTCTAGATTTGATTTTGACAAATAGGAAGGAACTGGTTGAGAATTTGAAAGTGGAAGGCAGCTGGGGTGAACGTGATCATGAAATGATAGAGTTCCTGATTCTAAGGAATGGTAGGAGAGAAAACAGCAGAATAAAGATAATGGATTTCAAGAAGGCAGACTTTAGCAAACTCAGGGAGTTGGCAGTTTTTCAGATAGACATTATAAAGGGCCCAAGAGCAAACTATCCTACTGCATAGGAAAAATAGGAAGTATGGCAAGAGACCCCACTGTCTTAAAGAGGAGATCTTCAATCATCTGAAAATCAAAAAGGAGTCCTACAAAAAGTGGAAACTAGATCAAATTACGAAGGATGAATAGAAAAAAAAACCCCAAAAACATGTAGGGACAAATTTAGAAAGGGCAAAGGACAAAACGAGATTAAATAAGGTAGAGACATAAAGGGTAACAGGAAAACATTCTACAAATAGATTTGAAGCAAGAAGAATACCAAGGATAGGGTAGCCCATTACTCAATTAGTGGGGAAAGACAGTAACAGAAAATGTGGAAATGGCAGAAGAGCTAAATGCCTTTTTCGTTTCAGTTTTCACCAGAAGGGTTAGGGATCAGACATCTAACATGGAAAATTGTAGCAATTCCAGAGGACTGGAAGATGGCAAATATATTGCCAATCTATAGAAAAAGAAATAAGGACAGCCCGAGGAATTACAGACTAGTCAGCTGAAGTTCAGTAGCCAGAAAGATAATGGAGAAAATAATCAAGCAATCAATTTGTAAACACCTAGAAGATAATCAGGTGATAAGTAATAGTCAACATGGAATTGTCAACAACAAATCATGTCAAACCAACCTGTTAGCTTTCTTTGACAGGGTAACAAGCCTTATGGATAGGGGGAAAGCGGTAGATGTGATATATCTTGACTTTAGTAATGCTTTTGATCCGTGGTGGGCAACCTGCGGCCCGCAGGCTGCAAGCAGCCCATCAGGGTAATCTGGTGGCTGGCCGCCAGACAGTTTGTTTACATTTGCGCAGCCGTCCGCAGCTCCCAGTGGCCACGGTTTGTTGTTCGTGGCCACTGGGAGCTGCGGGTGGCTGCGCAAATGTAAACAAACTGTCTGGTGGCCCGCCACCGGATTACCCTTATGGGCCGCGTGCAGGCCGCAGGTTGCCCACCACTGCTTTTGATACTGTCTTGCATGACTTACTCATAAACAAACTAGGAAAATATAGCCTAGTTGAAGCTACGATAAGGTATAACTGGTTGGAAAACCGTTCCCAGAGAGTAGTTATCAGTGGTTCACAGTCAAGCTAGAAGGGCATATTGAGTGGGGTCCCGCAGGGATCAGTTCTGTTCAATATCTTCATCAATGATTTAGATAATGGCATAGAGCAGGGGTGGGCAAACCTTTTGGCCCGAGGGCCACATCTGGGTATGGAAATTCTATGGTGGGCCATGAATGCTCATGAAATTGGGGTTTGGATGCAGGAGGGGGTGAGGGCTCTGGCTGGGGGTGTGGCCAGAAATGAGAAGTCCAAAGTTTGGGAGGGGGCTCCGGGCTGGGGCAGGGGGTTGGTGGGCGGGGGGCAGGGAGAAGGGCTCCGGCTGGAGGTGCGCACTCTGGGGTGGGGCTAGGGATGAGGAGTTTGGGGTATAGGAGGGTGCTCCATGCTGGAACCGAGGGGTCTGGAGGGTGGTAGAGGGATCAGAGCTGGGGCAGGGGGTTGGGGCACCTGGGGGGGGGTGAGGGCTCCAGCTGGGGGTGCAGGCTCGGGGCTGGGGCAGGGGATGAGGGGTTTGGGGTGCAGGAGGGTGCTCTGGGATGGGATCGAGGGGTGCAGGAGGGTGGGAGGGGGATCAGGGCTGGGGTAGGGGGTTGGAGCACGGGAGGGGCTCAGGGTGCAGGCTCCAGGTGGTGCTTACCTCAAGCAGCTCCCGGAAGCAGCGGTATGTCCGCCCTCCGGTTCCTATGCGGAGGCATGGCCAGGCAACTCTGCACGCTGCTCTGTCCACATGCGCCACACCTGCAGCTCCCATTGGCTGCAGTTCCTGGCCAATGGGAGCTCTGGGGGTGGCTCTTGGGGCGTGGGCAGTGTGCAGAGCCCCCTGATTGCCCCTACATGTGGGAGCCAGAGGAGAGACATGCTGCTGCTTCCGGGGGCCACGGCAGGTGCATGTGGAGTGGCCCCAGACCCCACTCCACAGCTGGAGTGTGGGAGTGGGGCAAGCACCAGACCCCACTCCCCAGCAGGAGCTCGAGGGCCAGATTAAATCAGCTTCGGGCCGGATGTGGCCGGCGGGCCATAGTTTTCCCACCCCGGCATAGAGAGTACACTTACAAGGTTTGCAGATAATACCAAACTGGGAGGAGTTGCAAGTGCTTTGGAGGATAGGATTAAAATTCAAAATCATCTGGATAACTGAACAAATGATCTGAAGTAAACAGAATGAAATCCAATGACAAATGTAAAGTACTCCACTTCGGAAGGAACAATCAGTTGCACACACACAAAATGGGAAATGACTACCTAGGATGGAGAACTGCAGAAAGGGATCTGGGGGTTCTAGTGGATCACAAGCTAAATATGAGTCAGTGTTACACTGTTGCAAAAAAACAACAACAACCCCCCCCACCCCCAAAAAAACAAACAACCAAACATCCTTCTGGGATGTATTAGCAGGAGTGTTGTAAGCAAGACATGAGAAGTAATTCTCCACTCTACTCCACACTGATAAGGCCTCAACTGGAATATTGTGTCCAGTTCTAGGTGCCACATTTCAGGAAATATGTGGACAAATTGGAGAAATTCCAGAGAAGAGCAACAAAAATGATTAAGGGTCTAGAAAAAATGACCTATATGGAATGATTGAAAAAAATGTGTTTGTTTAGTTTGGAGAAGAGAGGACTGAGGGAGAACATAACAGTTTTCAAGTACATCAAAGGTTGTTACGAGGAGGGTAAACAATTGTTCTCTTTAACCTTTGAGGATAGGACAAGAAGCAATGGGCATAAATTTCAGCAAGGACGTTTTGGTTGAACATTAGGAAAAAAACTTCCTAACCGTCAGGGTAGTTAAACACTGGAACAAAGTGCCTAGGGAGTTTGTGGAATCTGTCAATGAAGGTTTTTAAGATCAGGTTAGACAAACTGTCAGGAATGGTCTAGTTATTACTTAGTCCTTCCTTGAGTGCTGGGGACTGGACTAGCTGACTTCTCAAGGTCCCTTCCAGTCCTACACTTCTATGATTTTTTTTCAGTGGACAAGAGGGGGGAGGGAAGGGGTAAGAAAGGGGGAGTGAGAAGAAAAATGGAAAGAAAAATGCTTTGATTCCCACTCAATCAAAATTATTTTTTTAAATATGAGTGAGAAATCAGAAAAAAAATGAAATGATGCAATTTTTAAATGCAGATATTCATGTTCAAAAAGGCTATTTTTTGTCAGAAAAAAGTTTTTACACAAAAACATTTGACCCTTTGGGATATCGACCTGTGTAGTTTCCGACATCAGGTGCATGATAAGGAGATGTTTCATTCCTGTTTTATGAAGGAGATAGGGGTCCCGCTTGCCTCTGTCCCCTGTGTGGGTGTTTATACAAAAGCTGTCAGTGAGAGTCATGCTAATGGAGTCTCTAACCTGCAGTATTCCAGGGGAGAATGTACCAGAAATTTATAACTGCATTGCATTTTCAATCTTGTTTTATATCGTTTTCTTTATACAGCGCTGTCTCATCTTACGCTGGGGTTACGTTCCGCGGTCAGCGCGTAAAGCAAAAACCGCGTATAGTCAAAATTACATTGAGTGTAATGGCGGGCAGAATCGCCCGCACTACAGAAACAGTATTTAAATTGTTATTTTTCTCTTTTTTTTTTTTTTTCTTGTTTTTGCCGACCGCGTAAAGCTGAAATCGCACATGTTAAATGCGCCTAAGATGCGACAGACCTGTATAACCTAATATTTCTTTTCCTTTGTTGTCCACTATTGTGTATTTATTAATAAATATTTCTGTTCCACACACTCCCGGACTAATCAGCCCCTACCCCCCAACCTTCTAAAATAGCCTCTCTCTAGGGACATGTTTTAAACTCCTTTGAAGTCAATGACAGAAAATATCAATTGCTTTTATATAAATCCATGGTGTGACGGATTTGGTCACAGAGACCCCCTTGGGACTGTCACCTGACGTGCTGAATTTACCTCTGAGCCCATTTTCCCTGTCAGCTTGGGACTCCAGAACCCTGCCTTGTTGAGCCAGACACGCTAGCCTGCTGCAACACAGACCCAGGTCTGGACCATGGCCCCAAAGCTGCAGACTTTAACCAAAAACTGCTCAGCAGGTCACCTATCTCCAGCACCCAGACACGCAGTTCCCAATGGAATCCAAACCCCAAATAAATCCGTTTTACTCTGTATAAAGCTTATTCCAGTGTAAACTCATAAACTGTCCACCCTCTATAACACATCTGTTTACTCCCCCAGGTATTAATCACTTATTCTGGGTTTACTAATAAAGAAAAGTGATTTTATTAAGTATAAAAAGTAGGATTTAAGTGGTTTCAAGTAATAACATACAGAACAAAGTAAGTTACCAAGCAAAATAAAACAAAACACACAAGTCTAAGCCTAATACATTAAGAAACTGATACAGGTAATATCTCACCCTCGGATGGTCCAGTAAGCTTCTTTCACAGACTAGACTCCTTCCTAGTCTGGGCCCAAACCTTTTCCCCTGGTACAGTCCTTGTTAGTTCAAGCAGACATCTTAGGTGGTAACTCGGGGATTTCTCATAACTGGCAGTCCCCTTTGTTCTGTTCCACCCCTTTTATAGCTTTGGCACAAGGTGGGAATCTTTTGTCTCTCTGGGTCCCCACCCCTCCTTCTAAATGGAAAAACACCAGGTTTAAGATGGATTCCAGTACCAGGTGACATGGTCACATGTCCTGTGAGACCCCAAGTCTCCATTCTTCCAGGGCTGGCCAGCACATACCCCGGAAGGTTTGCAAGTAAACAGAGCCATTTACAGGTGATTGATTCTGAAGCACCCTTAATGTCTTCCACTTAATAAGTTTTCCCTGGGTGTTACTGGTTTAACGAGGTGAGGGGAGAGGGAGTTTGTTGTTACAGAGGACCGGAGAGGGAACTTGGGATCCCAGCCAATGGCCTGGAGGATGGATACCCCAGTGACTGATGACCTGATGACCTGGTGACCCAGTTCAGGAGTCGCAGCAGGTTCTGGCCAGTGGGAGGACAATGGGCTGTGAAGAGAGGACCCCAGTGACCTAACCAGCTGGTTCCAGCCAGAGGGGGCCAGAGGACAGAAGAGAGGAGAGGAGGCCTAGGCGACCCTGTTTACGATCCTGTTTACCTGGAGAGAAGACAATGGACAGAGGCGGGGCTTGGGGCCGGTGATATCAGATGCCCAGCTGGGAAGCAAGGGGGGCCCTGGGCTGGAGAGAGAGAGCAGGCAGAGCCCACCTGGATGCAGGGGAGACTGGGATGTGCTGTGCTGAGGGAGGCCAGGACTGAGGCCCTGAGAGTTTCCTGTGCTGTGTTCAACGCTCAATAACCCCTCCTGTTTTATGCTGGCTGAGAGTCACTCCAGTCTAGAGAACAGGGTTGCATAATCCCCTTCGGTATGCTAAGGCTCCGAGAGGTGCGGCTCCAGGAGGTGGAGGGGTCTAACCCCGAGAGAGAGTGGACCCCCAAGAAGGGCTGTCTCACTGAAAGGGGCACCCCGCCACGGACCGCACGGGGCCAAGAGTGGGCACGATCTGTGAGTCCGTGACACGAGTTTATATCTTATTCTCCTAACGCCAGACATAGAAATAATACATGCAAACAAATGGGATGAACACACTCAGTAGATCATAAGCTTTGTAATGAGACCTTACAAGAGACCTTTTGCATAAAGCATATTCAAGTTATACCATATTCACACTCATAAACATATTTCCATAAACATATGGACTGCAACATCACACATGGTACACCCACATCTTGAATACTGTGTGCAGATGTGGTCGCCCCAGCTCAAAAAAAAATATGGGAATTGGAAAAGGTTCACGAAAGGGCAACAAAAATGATTAGGGGTATGAAACAGCTTCTATATGAGGAGAGATTAATAAAATTGGGACTTTTCAGCTTGGAAAAGGGACAACTAAGGGGGGATATGATTTAAGTCTATAAAATCATGATGTGACATTGTACTCTATATGATTTTATGAAAGTATGCTGATGAGTATGAATATAATGTAACTGGAATATGCTTCATGCAAAAGGTCTCTTGTAAGGTATCATTACAAAGCTTATAATCTACTGAGTGATCATCCTATTTGTATGTATGTATCATTCTTGTATCTGAAACTAGAAATATGAAATATAACTCTGAGGGCCTATTGTAATTATGCAAAGTGTGGGCCATTAATGGTGGTCTGGAATCTTGATGGCTCCCATTAACCAGGACAATTGACTGTAGATGGCTCTGTTTACTTTGTAAGTCTTCCTGTACACCTGTGTGCTGGCAAGTGGGTAATGAAGTCTTACATGTGATCATGTCACCTGAACTGGAATCCATCTTTAACCTGGTGCTTTTCCATTGAGAAAGGGGGGGGAGGGAACCCAGAGGGACAAAAGATTCCCGCCTTATGCAAAATATATATAAGTAGGTGGAACAGAGAAAAGGAGGAGCCATCATGAGAAATCCCCTAGCTACCACCTGAGCTGGAACAAGGGCTGTACCAGGGGAAAGGATTGTGCCCAGACTAGGAAGGCATCCAGTCTGTGAAAGAAACTTACTGAAACATCTCTGAGGGTGAGATTTTATCTGTATTCAGTTTTATTACTGTATTAGACTTAGATTTGCGTGTTTTATTTTATTTTACTTGGTAATTCACTTTGTTCTGTCTGTTACTACTTGGAACCACTTAAATCCTACTTTCTGTATTTAATAAAATCACTTTTTACTTGTTAATTAACCCAGAGGATGTATTAGTACCTGGGGGGTGGGACAAACAGCTGTGCATGTCTCTCTATCAGTGTTACAGAGGGCGAACAATTTATGAGTTTACCCTGTATAAGCTTTATACAGGGTAAAACGGATATATTTGGAGTTTGGACCCCACTGGGAGTTGGGCATCTGAGTGTTAAAGATAGGAACACCTGTAAATTTCTTTCAGTTAAGGCTGCAGCTTTGGGGCATATGGTTCAGACCTTGGTTCTGTGTTGGAACAGATTGGAGTGTCTGGCTCAACAAGACAGGGAGCTGGTGTCCCGAGCTGGCAGGGAAAGCAGGGGCAGAAGTAGTCTTGGCACATCAGTTGGCAGTTCCCAACGGGGTTTCTGTGATCCAACCTGTCACACGTGACTGGTGTGGCGAAAGTAAATAAGGAAGTGTTATTTAGTCCTTCTCATAACCCAAGAATTAGGGGTCATCAAATGAAATTAATAGGCAGCAAGTTTAAAACAAACAAAAGGAAGTATTTATTCATACAACGCACAGTCAGTCTGAGGAACTCTGCCAGGGGATATTGTGAATCATAGAATCATAGAATATCAGGGTTGGCAGGGAACTCAGGAGGTCATCTAGTCCAACCCCCTACTCAAAGCAGGACCAATCCCCAACTAAATCATCCCAGACAGGGCTTTGTCAAGCCTGACCTTAAAAACCTCTAAGGAAGGAGATTCCACCACCTCCCTAGGTACCCCATTCCAGTGCTTCACCACCCTCCTAGTGAAGAAGTTTTTCCTAATATCCAACCTAATATCCATCCTCTGTAACTAGGTTGCCTCCCCCATTCAGTAAGGGGCCCACACTTTCCCTGACCACCTTCTTGTTGTTAAGATACCTGTAGAAACCGTTCTTGTTACTCTTAACATCCCTTGCTAGTTGCAACTCCAATTTGGCCTTCCTGATTTCACTCCTGCATGCCTGAGCAATATTTTTATACTCCTCCCTGGTCATTTGTCCAAGCTTCCACTTCTTGTAAGCTTCTTTTTTGTGTTTAAGATCAGCAAGGATTTCACTGTTAAGCCAAGCTGGTCGCCTGCCATATTTACCCTTCTTTCTACACATCGGGATGGTTTGTTCCTGCAACCTCAATAAGGATTCTTTAAAATAAACCCAGCTCTCCTGGACTCCATTCCCCCTCATGTTATTCTCCCAGGGGATCCTGCCCATCAGTTCCCTGAGGGAGTGAAAGTCTGCTTTTCTGAAGTCCNGCCCCTAGTTGGTTCCTCCAGCACTTGCACCAGGAAATTGTCCCCTACACTTTCCAAAAACTTCCTGGATTGTCTGTGCACCGCTGTATTGCTCTCCCAGCAGATATCGGGGTGATTTGAAGTCCCCCATGAGAACTAGGGCCTGTAATCTAGTAACTTCTGTTACTTGCCTGAAGAAAGCCTTGTCCACCTCCACCCCCTGGTCTGGTGGTCTATAGCAGACTCCCACCACGACATCACCATTGTTGCTCACACTTCTAAACTTAATCCAGAGACTCTCAGGTTTTTCTGCAGTTTCATACCAGAGCTCTGAGCAGTCATACTGCTCTCTTACATACAATGCAACTCCCCCACCTTTTCTGCCCTGCCTGTCCTTCCTGAACAGTTTATATCCATCCATGACAGTACTCCAGTCATGTGAGTTATCCCACCAGGTCTCTGTTATTCCAATCACATCATAATTCCTTGACTGTGCCAGGACTTCCAGTTCTCCCTGCTTGTTTCCCATGCTTCTTGCATTTGTGTATAGGTACTTAAGATAACTCGTGATTGTCCTGCTTTCTCAGAATGAGGCAGGAGTCTTCCTCTCTTGTGCCCTCCTGATTGTGCTTCCTCCTGGTATCCCACTTCCCCACTTACTTCAGGGCTTTGGTCTCCTTTCTCCGGTGAATCTAGTTTAAAGCCCTCCTCACTAGGTTAGCCAGCCTGCTTGCGAAGATGCTCTTCCCTCTCTTCATTAGGTGGAGCCCATCTCTGCCTAGCAATCCTTCTTCTTGGAACACCATCCCATGGTCAAAGAATCCAAAGCCTTCTCTCTGACACCACCTGCGTAGCCATTCGTTGACTTCCACGATTCAACGGTCTCTACCTGGGCCTTTTTCTTCCACAGAGAGGATGGACAAGAACACCACTTGCACCTCAAACTCCTTTATCCTTCTTCCCAGAGCCACATTGTCTACAGTGATCTGCTCAAGGTCATTTTGGGCAGTATCATTGGTGCCCACGTGGAGAAGCAGGAAGGGGTAGCGATCCGAGGGCTTGATGAGTCTCGACAGTCTCTCCGTCACATCTTGAATCCTAGGTCCTGGCAAGCAGCACACTTCTCAGCTTTCCCGGTCAGGATGGCAGATAGATGACTCAGTCCCCCTTAGGAGGGAGTCCCCAAACACCACCACCCGCCTCCTTCTCTTGGGAGTGGTGGTCGTGGAACCCCCATCCCTAGGACAGTGCATCTCATGCCTTCCAATCGGTGGAGTCTCCTTCTGCTCCCTTCCCTCAGATGTATCATCTACTCCACTCTCCGCATTAGTACCTGTGGAGAGAACATGAAAATGGTTGCTCACCTGTATCTGCATTGCTGGTAACATGGATGCTCCTCTTTCTTCTTCTGGAGGTCACATGCTGCCAAGTTTCTTCACTGTCCTTCTGTCCCCGCTGCGCAGCCTGCTCTGAATCTTCAGAATGTTGTGCCTGCAGAAGCATATCCTGATGTCTGTCCAGGAAATCTTCATTTTCTCTTATGCAATGCAGGGTTGATACTTGTTTCTCCAGTCCTTGAACCTTCTCTTCCAATATGGAGACCAGCTTGCACTTTGTACAGAGAAAGTCGCTTCTGTCCTGTGGAAAAAAGACAAACATGGCACATCCTGTGCAGGTCACAACAACTGATTACTCACCATCCATATTACCTTCCTTCTAAGAGCTTCCTCAGCTGTTGCAATTACTAGTTAGAGAAGCCTTTAAGATGAAAGCCTCAGTGGGCTCTCCATCTGCGAACTCCCAGGCAAACTCCCTCTGTTCGCCGCTCAGCTGGTTCGCAACTAGCTGCCTTTTTATAGCAATCAGGCCCACTCAAGGCCCACCTGGAACAAAGCACTCCCAATTCACACTTTTCAAACAATCAAGCACACGGTCAAACTGACAAACTGTCCCTGCAACAGACACTCAGATACTCACCCCCCCTCCCAGCTCCCAGCACAGCCCCCCTAATGCAGCACTTAGCATAGCTCCTCTTGGACAGATCCCAGGCAAACTCCCTCTGTTAGCCTCTCCGCTGTTCACCAAGACTATAACAGGGTTAAAAAAAGAACTAGATAAATTGATGGAGGATAGGTCCATCAATGACTATTAGCCAGGATGGGCAGGGATGGTTTTCCTAGCCTCTGTTTGCCAGAAGCTGGGAGTGGGTGACAGGGGATGGATCACTTGATGATTACCTGTTCTGTTCATTCCCTCTGGGGCACCTGACATTGGCCACTGTCGGAAGACAGGACACTGGGCTAGATGGACCTTTGGTCTGACCCAGTATGACCACTCTTATGTTCAATGGGACTCTTTTAATTGACTTCAATGGACTTTGGATGAGGCCCAAAGTTAGGAGTTTTTGTGTATGACACGGTAAGTTACTAATATCAGTGAATAGACATTTCTGCCTTGGCATTTACTGTAACGTAAGATCATTTAATTCTCAATAGATGCTGGCAATTCCTTCTCTCTTGTGCAGGGCCTGCCCTTCTTCACTGTAGGGAAGGAAAGACTTTCACCAGCAGGTGTATTCCTGGAAAACCTACTGGACAGGGGTTGTGATTGCTGGTAATAGAGGGAGGGGCAAAAGGAGGAGGCAGTGTCGATAGGATAAAAAGATGGGGGAAATCTGAAAACAACCTCCTAGATTAGAGACCTTCCGTGGTACGATAAGATTGCCAGTGATTGACAGAAACTGACTATCCAAACAGGCTAGCTTAAAGACCTCGCTGGAGATCAATCCAAGTGGCACTCAGTCTGTAAGGGGGCCACATCATTCTGGGATTTGCCATGAGGATGAGAATGAATTAACAAAATAAATCCCTGAGGAGAAATTCTAGCAGCAGGTGGCTTATATTGCTTCAGATTTAGGTTTCAGATAATCACAGATGATTACTAAAGAAATTAAAGCCTGAAGTTCAAGGTCACAGGGGATAAAAAGCAGGCGCCAAGCATATAAACAAAAGGGTATTTCCTGGTTAGACTCCACCTGCCAGACACAAGTATATCTCTCTGCATAAGACTATCTATTGTAGTAATAAAGTTTTGTTGAACAGATCAATACAATTTCTAAATGCAGCTGTTGCAGCCTTAAATCTAGTTTCAAGCTGAATTTCTCCTTCAGGTAAATGGGGGAAACAGTCATCTGCTTACTAAGGGCCTGATTCAAAGGTCATGAATGGGACTCTTTCCCTTGACTGCAATGGACCCCTAAATACAACATTTAAAAATGGAATTTCAGTAGTGAGCAGGGGGTCTGAAGCTCTTCTGTTGGGCCAGGTATGTGGATATAAGTTTCTAATAATTCTTAGCACATATGTAGGGCCAGAGTCTCGGACTATTACACTGGAGGGGAAGGTGTGGAGTTATACTACTTTGGGACACAAACACTCTCAGTATGCAAGGGGAATGCACATACACTCTGCCCCCACCTCTTGGGATCCTGTGCATCCATCCCACCTCACAGATAGGTGCATTGAGGAATAAGGCCATGGCCATGCTTCTCCCTACCCCTTTTGGGGTCATTTCTGCTTTTTGGGTGGTAGGAGAGGAGAGAGCAATTCTTGTTTCTCCAACACAGGAATCCCTGGGGAGGGGACTGGGGTGGGTACGGGAATGGCATGAAGGATGTGGGAGGTTTTACCAACATTACTGATTCTCACAACACTTCTGAGTTAAGTAGGGAAATTATCCCTCGATTTCACCTCTGTCTCAGTGACTTAACTCGGGGAGTGGAGGGGTCAGTTTTAGTTGGAATTAGATTCCAGGGGTTCCTGGCCTCTAATCCAGTGTTCAGACCACTGGTAACTTTTGGGGACAATTACTAGTTATTGCTGTTGCAAAACAAAATTTCCCCAGGAGGTCGTCAGATCCCCAGGAGCTCCACAATTCCTCTCCTCCCCTTTCTCCAACATCCTTCACAGCCCCGAATGTCGTATGTTGCATTAAGATACTGCTCGACAGAGGAGAGCTACATGCAGCTCCTACCACAGCCTCTCCTTGGGTCAGCCCTAGAACAAATATAACCTTAGCTCTGGCCATGCCTGATGCTAACTGTGCAGCCTTCACATTCTCCTATGGGAGAGATTCATATGGAACTGCAGGACACGTGTAGTGATTGTATTGATCCCCTCATTACCGTGCATGTTGCTGATTTTTACTGTATGTTTCCACAGGGTCCTGCTGGCATTGTACCAAAACGTTACCTGCTAGTGCAGGCCTCCTCGGCAGGATGAGTTACAGAATGATGAGCCGGTGCCTGAGTATGTATACTTTCCTTCCAGTACCGAAACATATCTAAGAATAGTATTGGACACTGAAATGTGCGTGAATCTCTTTTGTCAGGTTTTATACGGCTCTTATATCGAAAGTACCCCATGTACTTCACTGAGTAGCAGCACTGGGGTCTTGAATCTCAGCCATTCCATTCCTGCACTCAAGGCAGGAAGTAGAGAATATTGGAGGGGGAGGTTTTGAGCCCTTTTTGCACCCCCTGTATTCTGGAGCAGCCAGGACCTTGTGTAATCTAGATCAGCCTCAGGGCTGCTCCAACTTATGCTCTGCTTCCCGTGGCCCACAATACCCGATCAAGCCAAAAATAGCAGCAGTGCAGGGCAGTTTGGCCATGGTCCTTTTCAATCCCAACACTAGTAGCGTCAATGTTGTGGCACAGGCTTCAGCATGTACTAGCAACCTGAGTATATACCTCAGCTTTTACTCAGGCAGCTAGCCTGTGCCACCATGTCTTCACTACCATTGTTACCCGTGTTAGCTAGATTAAAGCTAGCACTGGTATTTGTAAATTCCATGGCCAGAAGGGACCATTGTGATAATCTAGTCTGACCTTCTATATAACATGGGCCAGAGAACGGCCCCAAAATAATTCCTAGAACAGAGCTTTTAGAAAAAGATCATCCAATTTTGATTTAAAAATTGCCACGGATGGAGAATCCACCACAACCTTTGGTACATTGTTCCAGCGGTTAATTACCTCATGGTTAAACATTTATACTGTATTTCCAATCTGAATTTGTCTAGCTTCAACTTCCAGCCATTGGATTGTGTTAGAGCTTTCTCTGCTAGATTGAAGAGCCCATTATCAAATATTTTTCCCCTATAGCTGCTTATAGATATGATCAAGTCCCCCCCTTAATACAGTTAGCTTATAGAAGAAGTTGAGCTCCTTGAGTCTATCACTATGAGGCAAGATTTCTAATGCCTATCTGTGCTACAATCACACCCTCATATTGCAGTGTAGACATACCCAGAGCCCTTACTCCAGCTCTACATTGGCTGTGGAGATCCTCTGCATGAAGAGTATCCTCAGGGACTCATTTCTACCCCATTTAAGGCCACCTTACACTGCCAGAACAGCACAAAGGGACCTTCGTGTGAGTGAGAATCAGAATCTGCTGGTGCAGCCTCTGTAAACATTACATTCTCTGCAAAAGCTCAATCCCAGCCTTAGGCACTGTGATGTTCCCCTCTGGTGTTATCCAGACTGGTGATCTGTTAGGTCACTCTGGGAGACAGCCTTATCCTGCTCTGCTGTGAGAACCCCCACTCCTGGGCTGTTCACACACAGCCTCTGGCATGTAAGATGCTCCCAGCTACTTGCAACCGAATGACACTAGCCAATATCTCCGGTCCCAGACACAACCCTAGGAACCTCCGTCTTGCAGTGTCCAGATATGCCTGCTGGATGCTGCAAGCTTATATGAGTTTGTCAATTTAATAAAGAAATTGATATGTACCAGGCTTGTTATCCCAAGGGGAGTTTCTGACACACTTCAAACCAAACACACTGCTTCAGATAGAATAAACAAACAGATTTATTAACTATAATGATAGATTTTAAGTGATTATAAGTCAAAACATAAAGAGTTGGATTTGGTCAAATGAAATAAAAGCAAAACGCATTCTAAGCTGATCTTAACACTTTCAGTGCCCTTACAAACTTAGATGCTTCTCACTGCAGGCTGGCTGGCTTGCTCTTCAGCAAGGCTCTCCCCTTTGATCAGTCGCTTGGTGTGGTGTCTGTAGATGGAGGTGGAAGAGAGAGACCATGGCAAACGTCTCTCCCTTTTATCATGTTCTTTCTTCCCTCTTGGCTTTGCCCCCCCCCCCTTCAGAATCAGGCGAGCATTACCTCATCACAGTCCCATAATGACCAAAGAAAGTGGGGGGGTGACTCTCTCGAGAGTCCAACAGATTCTTTTATTGCTGCCTAGGCCAGTGTCCTTTGTTCCTGTGAGGCTGGGCTGGGTTTGTCCCGTACGTGCCCTGACCAGGTGTGAACTGCCCCTCTGCTCCTGGAGAGTTTATTTTAAGCCATGAGACACGTTTTCAGCCTTATAACTACATACATGAAATTATAAGCTATAACATTACTATAAAATTACTGTAACAACAATGCTCAGTGCATCATGAGCCTTCCGAAGACACCCAACATAACAAACTTTGCATTGGATACCACACACTCATTTTACAAAGATGAACATGGCGGTGCTGGGTGTTCCCCCGAGGTACAGAGCGTCACAGGCACTCCACTCTGTTTTACTGAGCGATAACATTGACGAGACTTACCTGGGTATTAAGAACATAAGAACGGCCATACTGGGTCAGACCAATGATCCATCTAGCCCAGTATCCTGTCTTCTGACAGTGGCCAATTCACCACTGGAATTGTAGGTGAATAATTACCACCACTTGCTTTGGGACCCCAAATTTTGGCTCTCTCGGGGTACATTTTGACCCAAGGCCAGCCCTGAGTGCCTGTGAAAAATGCTGTGTGGAGAGTACTTGAGAGAGAAGTCCTCAGTTTGTTCAGTGAGGGCCTTATTCACTAGTGCTCTCTGGCCTGAAAACCGGCCACAAAGCAGCTGACCAGCTGAATCCTCTCCCCACTATCCATTCTGGTAAGGGGCCTGCCTGGCAGGTGCAGGGATAGCTTTATTAACTGTCCACTCCCTTTGGTGGAGCTCCCAGAAGAATGAGTGAGAGGAGGTGTGGCGGCAGCATCCCTATGCCTTGGCTAGTCCCAGCTTGTAGCCAGGCCTATGGCCGACAGGGCACAAGTTAGAGCAGCCCTTAGGGATACCCTTAGCCACCCTGAGAGTTGAACTGGCCCCTTGAAATGAGGCCTACAATGAGCACAGGATGAGGAACAGAAGCAATGAAAACTTTCTACATTAGCCCTTGCCAACATGCCCCAACTCTGTCAGGAAGCACCACTTCAATGCCTGTTCCATTCTTGGCCACCCTTCTGAGCCTGCCAGCCTCTGAGAAGAGGTGGCTGAATGGTAAAGGCAATGGACTGTTAATCCCCTCTTCTCTGCATGTATGGGGCTGAATCTTCTACTTTACCACTGGAACAACTTACCAAGGGCTGCAGGCGATTCGCCGGGACTGGCAGTTTTCAAATCAAGATTGGGTGGATTTGTCTAAAAATAGATGCTCTAGTTCAACCAGGAATTATTTCAGAGAAGTCCTAGGCCCTGTGCTATACCCCAGGTCAGCCGAGATGATCAGTGATCCCTTCCGGCCTAACAATCTATGAAACAAGAATGCCAGTTGCAACTGGAGATGGGCCCAGGCTACACAATTTCAGATGCAGGTTCAGATTTCAACTCCCTCCCCTGCCCACACCACCAGAGTCCAGGGACATCTGAATTTGGGATTCTGGCTCAAGACTCTCTAAGGATATGTCTACACTTATGGCAGTGTGTAGAGTACATTCACTGCACATTCACCTAGTTCAGCTATAAATAACTGTGTAGATGGTTAGGCACTGCTTAGGCAAGCAGAGAAGAGACCCAGTGGGTAGGTACCCTACATGTCTCTGCATACCCAAGCCGTGCCTCCCCCATCTATGCTGCAGTGTCCCCACGTGCTCACCGCCAGAGCCTTTCACCCACCACAGAGAGCTGCCAGAACCTTTCCCTGGTGCCTCCTCTCTGCCAGAGCCTTTCACTGCCACATGTAGCTATACACCGGAGTGTGAATGCAGCCTGCTTTTCACTGTGTAATGTAGCTACACATACCCTACACACCACCAGCATAGATGAGGCCTAATTGTGATCCAGCCACCGGTCCAGTAGGAAATGGACAGAGAGCACCAACTGCTTAAACATATGCCACCCAACCACCATCAGAGAAGTTAATGTTTCATCACAACCTTTCTAGGCCAGATTCACATTAACGTCCCTGAGGAACAGGTGCCCATTACCATACCCCTGTCCTAGATCCCCAAATGAACATTGTTTCATAGATTTTGGATAAATACTGCATAAGACTGACTAGCCTGGCTCTTTCTATCTTCCCTTTCTCTCTAGTGCTGCTGCTGGTTTTCCATTGGGCTCCAAAAACAGCAGAAGCCCAAGAACATAGAACCATTGGTGCGGGCTCTTCAGTGCTGCTGACTGCATTGCCCACCAATGACCAAACAGTTATAGAACATATACAGTGGGAATACATAAGTAGTGCCCCAACTCACAGTATTGTGGATTACTATGGAACTGGAACAGAACCTATTATCTCTAAATCCTATGAAGACAGAGTCATTTTCTATTCATCCAATGGCTCCCTCTTGTTGAAAAATGTACAAGAGACAGACAGCGGGACCTACAGAGCTACCGTCAATTTGAACAAAATTGAAGCCAGGCAAACTACGCTGCTAGTCTTAGGTAAGTGAAAGAGCAGAAGTATTTCTAAAACAGCACATTAAAACAGCTGGCAGCACACAAAAAATTGTACTGAATAGATCGCACCAATGTGAATGGAGGATGTGCATGTGCACGTTTCAAGGAAGCAGCTGCGCAACCTGTTGACCACAAAACAGACTTGAAGGCATTTATAAAGAAAAACCCTTACCCCTGTAATGTTGAACAAGGATCCATTACACTTGACAAGGGGATGACATTTCTAAAAAAATCAAAAATAAGGCTGGATATCAGAGGGAAAAAAGTTTTTATTATGAGATCTGTTCACTCTATTCAGTCAATTCTGACCCTACAGGAAAAATCCCAACTCTCATATCACTACCATTATTTTCTTGGAGGTCTCCTACCAAAGCCATCGTAACATGACCCTGATTAACTTATGAAAGCACAACCCAAGATGGTGTGGCTGAAGAACAGAGAGACTCTGGTTCTAGCCACACTACATGTGTGCATCTTAACCCGAGCAAGAAATACCAATTTTGATTTCAGTGAGTTGCACATTAAGGTTTGCAGCATGTAGTCATAACTTTCTTTATTCTTGCATATGACACTGAGAAATAGTCTTCCAAAAGTGGTAGAGATTCCATCCCTGGTGAACTATATAACGACTAGACTGGAGAATGTACTGAAATATATTGCAGGGAACAGCCCTACACTGATCCCTAAGAATTGATTGACTAGGTTATTTATGATTCTATAAGGGCCATATCATTTGAGAACAAGAAATTTCTAGGTGAGTTAGAGCAAAGGAGTAAGGAGACAAACAAAAATTAGTAAGGTTGAAAGATAGTGGTGTTAAAAAAAACAACAAACAACTTTCCTCAAGACTCAGTATCTCAAAACTCCTGTACTGAGGATTACCTAGGCTATGAAAGTTTAGATGTGAGTGAGTAGAATTTGGCTTTTGATGTCTACTGAGCTACTAATCAGCCTACATCACTGCATGTTAGAAGAGGATTTCACAAGTTTTAAAAATATACCTTTCTATCATAGAGATAAGCAGATTTAATTGTTTGATTTAGGTGCCTGAATATGGAAGTTAAATGCCTAACTTTAGGTACCCCAGCGTGTACATTTCAACCAGGAGTTTTAAATGTATATAATATCATTCTGTCCTTCCCTCTCCCACCTCCCCACACACAGAGCCTGTGTCCAAAGCCCATCTACAGATAAATTCTACTGTGGCAGGTTCATCCATTGAATTATCCTGCAAGGTGCCAGTTGGAAAAGTGCAAGCTATTGACTGGAAGAAAGATGGGAAGCCCCTACCCAAGAACAGATGTTACCAGTTCTCTGAAAACTTCAGTCTTTTGTACATATCAGAAGTGCAGAAATCAGATTGTGGATCCTTTTCCTGTAATGCCAGCAATGATATAAGCTGGCAGGAAACCTCAGTGAATTTGACCATTGAAGGTAAGTGTTGTATGAGCACCTTCAACTGCAGACACTTGCTATGGCTAGTGCCAAACTGATGCTTAGCGGTGCCACGTTACACTCTGCTGGTTGCAGATTAAATTAAAGATGAAATGGAAATGCTTGCATATTCTTCTCCCCCTCTTCGGATAACGTTACAAGTCTTTTGCTATGTAGTAGCAACGCTGCATACAGAAGGCCTGATTCACTGCTGCATGATGCCAGTTTTGAAACAGCATGTAACTCCTCTGAAATCAATGAGTTACCCCAACAGAAAACTGGAGCAATGCAATGGTGAATCAGGCCCAGCGAAACGTACATGTTGATGCTTCCTGACTTATGCAAGAGCTCATACAGACAGTCCCAGGAAGTCTGATCCATGTAACTGATGAAATCTTCACATCTATTGTGTAGTCCTGTATCTGGCATCTTTAAAAGCTTCCAACATTTGCATGAGACATCCAGCTCCATTTTCTAAAATATCTTGTACTATTTTGCGTTACACACATTTAAAACTTATGTTTGAAATTTACAAGCTTGGGTACCCAAAGTGAGGCACCTCGGCTTAGATTCACAAAGGGACGAGGTGTTGTAACACTCAGCGTCACAATGCATAACTTTTAGGCCTCTTGAGAAATCACAGGAACAAAACACAGAGACACACACAGCCTTGGGGAGAGATGGGCACCCAAGAATCCAATTCACAAAAGCCAGCACCATAGGTGGGGAGCCACCAAAGCAATATGCCAACAAGAGGAGGCTCCTCTAAGCCTATCCCCTCTCACAGACAGAGGCACCAAAGTCCAGACTCCTGGGAGGCACAGAGTCCTCTTGTGATTCCCAGCTGGGAACCCCTCTCCTGGACTCATTGGAGCAGGGGGAGTGGATCCTGGGTCTGCCACCTCTAACCACCAGGCTACAGAGTTACAGTCATTCTCACTCTCTGGTCCAGTGACTCTGTCTATCCACAATGGAACAGCTTCAACAGGAGAGAATGACAGAGTCCCACATCAGAACATCCCATAGCTCAATGGTTCGAGCACTCAGAAGTGGGAGACCCCTGTTCAAATCCTCTCTCTGCCTGATGGGGGGATGGAACTTAGGTCTCCCATATCCCAGGTGAATGCTCTAACCACTGGGCTAAAAGTTACAAGGTGGGTGGCCCACCTCTTCCTCCAACCAGATTTTGAACAGGATCCGATCTGGTAGGCGCCCTCGGTTGTCAAGGGAGCAGCAGATGTTCAATATCTTTAAAAAAAACATTTTTTATTTAGTTGCCATAATATGGATTTAGGTGCCTAATTTTAGCAACCCAGGCTTGTAAAGTTGAGCACAGGCTACTTGTGGAGCAAGGTACTATATAATGAGTACTAGTGGCAGATTTTGGCCCTGACAAAGCTACAGCATCAAGGTGATTTAGAGACACAAGTGACATGATAATTAAAAAAAATAATCTTTTTGGCAAACTGGAAAAGTTTGGAGAAATGAGTAACATGTGGCACCACTAAGCATTAGGTTTGGCACTTCATCTTTACACTCAGATCATCACAATCTTAGCATAATAGAATCTTCACTAGTACCAGGTCACTGGCCCTGGTTCTAATGGGGGACTTCAATCACCCTGACATCTGCTGGGAGAGCAATACAGCAGTGCACAGACAATCCAAGAAGTTTTTGGAGAGTGTTTGGGACAACTTCCTGGTACAAGTGCTGGAGGAACCAACTAGGGGCCATGCTCCTCTTGACCTGCTGCTTACAAATGGAAGAATTGGTAGGGGAAGTAGAAGTGGGTGGCAACCTAGGCAGCAGTGACCATGAGATGGTTGAGTTCAGGATCCTGACAAAAGGAAGAAAGGAGAGTAGCAAAATATGGACCCTGGACTTCAGAAAAGCAGACTTTGACTCCCTCAGGGAACTGATGGGAAGGATCCCCTGGGAGGCTAATATGAGGGGGAAAGGAGTCCAGGAGAGCTGGCTGAATTTTAAAGAAGCCTTATTGAGGGTGCAGGAACAAAACATCCCGATGTGCAGAAAGAATAGCAAATATGGCAGGCGACCAGCTTGGCTTAACAGTGAAATCTTCGGTGAGCTTAAACTAAAAAAGGAAGCTTACAAGAAGTGGAAATTTGGACAGATGACTAGGGAGGAGTATAAAAATATGGTTAGAGCATGCAGGGGTGTACTCAGGAAGGCCAAGGCACAATTGGAGTTGCAGCTAGCAAGGTATGTGAA
The DNA here is from genome assembly GCA_003942145.1 of Platysternon megacephalum. NCBI lineage: Eukaryota > Metazoa > Chordata > Testudines > Platysternidae > Platysternon > Platysternon megacephalum. The sequence continues at coordinate 205,710 of QXTE01000139.1, forward strand.
GGGTAACAAGAAGGGTTTCTACAGGTATGTTAGTAACAAGGAGGTGGTCAGGGAAAGTGTGGTACCCTTATTGAATGGGCAGGCAAAATAGTGACAGATGATGTGGAAAAAGCTGAAGTATTCAATGCTTTTTTTTGCATCGGTCTTCACAGACAAGGTTAGCTCCCAGACTCCTGCACTGGGCAACACAGTATGGGGAGGAGGTGAGCAACCCTCAATGGTGAAAGAACAGGTTAAGGACTATTTAGAAAAGCTGAACATGCACAAGTCCATGGGTCCATGCATCCAAGGGTGCTGAGGGAGTTGGCTGATGTGATTGCAGAGCCATTGGCCATTATCTTTGAAAATTCGTGGTGATCGGGGGAGGTTCCGGACAATTGGAAAAAGACAAATATAGTGCCCATATTTAAAAAAGGTAAGAAAGAGAACCCGGGGAACTACAGACCGGTCAGCCTCACTTCAATCCCCGGCAAAATCATGGAGCAGGTCCTCAAGGAATCCATTTTGAAGCACTTGGAGGAGAGGAAGGTGATCAGGAACAGTCAACATGGATTCACCAAGGGCAAGTCATGCCTGACCAACTTGATTGCCTTCTATGAGGAGATAACTGGCTCTGTGGATATGGGGAAAGTGGTGGATGTGATATATCTTGACTTTAACAAAGCTTTTGATACGGTCTCCCACAGTATTCTTGCCAGCAAGTTAAAGAAGTATGGATTGGATGAATGGACTATAAGGTGGATAGAAAGCTGGCTAGATTGTCGGGCTCAACGGGTATTGATCAAAGGCTCGATGTCTAGTTGGGAGCCAGTATCAAGCGGCGTGCCCCAGGGGTCGGTCCTGGGGCCAGTTTTGTTCAACATCTTTATTAATTATCTGGATGATGGGATGAATTGCACCCTCAGCAAGTTTGCAGATGACACTAAGATGTGGGGAGAGGTAGATATGCTGGAGGGTAGGGATAGGGTCCAGAGTGACCTAGACAAATTGGAGGATTGGGCCAAAAGAAATCTGATGAGGTTCAACAAGGACAAGTGCAGAGTCCTGCACTTAGGAAGGAAGAATCCCATGCACTGACTGGCTAAGCAGCAGCTCTGCAGAAAAGGACCTGGGGATTACAGTGGACAAGAAGCTGGATATGAGTTAGCAGTGTGCCCTTGTTGCCAAGAAGGCCAACGGCATATTGGGCTGTATTAGTAGAAGCATTGCCAGCAAATCGAGGGAAGTGATTATTCCCCTCTATTCAGCACTGGTGATGCCACACCTGGAGTATTGTGTCCAGTTTTGGTCCTCCCCCCACCCAGTCCAGCGGAGGGCAATGAAATTGATTAGAGTGCTGGGGCACATGACTTACGAGGAGAGGCTGAGGGAACTGGGGTTATTTAGACTGCAGAAGAGAAGAGTGAGGGGGGGATTTGATAGCAGTCTTCAACTACCTGAAGGGGAGTTCCAAAGAGGATGGACCTAGGCTGTTCTCAGTGGTGACAGATGACAGAACAAGGAGCAATGGTCTCAAGTTGCAGTGGGGGAGGTCTAGGTTGGATATTAGGAAAAACTTCTTCACTAGGAGGGTGGTGAAGCACGGGAATGGGTTACCTAGGGAGGTGGTGGAATCTCCATCCTTAGAGGTTTTTAAGGCCCCGCTTGACAAAACGCTGGCTGGGATGATTTAGTTGGTGTTAGTTCTGCTTTGAGCAGAGGATTGGACTAGATGACCTCCTGAGGTCTCTTCCAACCCTAATATTCTATGATTCTATGATTCCTTCACAGCGGATCCAGTTAATTCCAGCGCATTTCTCATCCTGAACACTCAGCAGCCTAAGGCAGGACTTAGGGAATCTTCAAAGGAAATTCAACATTAAGATCTCAACATAGCTACATAGGGTTGGAGCTTTGCTCCCCATGCCAGGTGTCAAAATGTAACAATTTATTTATTAATTATTATTCATTTGTATTACCATAGGGCTAGGAGCCCTAGTCATAGAACCAGAATGCTGCCCCAAGGGGCTTACTTTTCATTGTATCTCAAATCCCAGCTAGAAGGTTCATCCCCATGTTAGTCTTTGGGACACTGAACTGCAGACAAAACGGAAATTGTACTTATGTAACCCACACACCTTCTGGGTGGGGTGTTCTGACCCAGCTAGTGGCACTGAGACTACTTACAGAAAGATTAATGAGCCTGTTTTATAGCCTTAGCTAACAGCCAGTTGGTTTTTAGCTCATGCAGTAGAGGCTCATGCACTAAGCTCTAGAGATGCCAGGTTCAATCCCGCCTGCTGACGACCAGGGTCTGTCCGTGTTACACTTACACTGTCCTTCAAGCAGAAAGAAAAAGCAGGGAAAACAGAACAGCTTTCAGTCCTCCTGAGTTCCTTCTGTTCTCAGCTTTCAGTGATGGTTTGGATTTGTGTGTCCATATTGTAGGTATCATGCCTTCACTAAAGCATGCACTGCAAATTTCTACTGCTGCTCTTGCTATTGCAACAACATTGGCTGCTGGATCTGGATTGGGCTTCATTATCTTGTGCTGTCAATCAGAAAAGAAAAAAATTAGTAAGTATTTCAGCTCATTTCCCTTCAATCTTTGACAGCATGTAAATTGCAAATAAACCTAAAATGTGCTTAATTTCTTCCGTATATGAAAACATAGGTGATGGAGTAGAGTGGATGGCAAAAAGGTATGTGGTCTTCTGGTAGTATCTGGTGGTACTGTATACGCCTGTACCAGGATACTTCAGTTATCTTCACTATACGTCAGTTTTCATGTTCATATCTGATTAGATTTCTCTGAGAAATTCCAAAGCTCCTGGGTATCTTCAGTCAGGGCCGGCTTCAGGTTTTTTGCTGCCTCAAGCAAAAACAAAAACTAATAATAATAAAAAAAAGCCAGAGTGCCACCGCCAAAGTAAAAAAAAAAAAAAAAAAAAAGCGGAGTGCTGCCCCTTGAAAAGAGCCACCCCCAAAGGGCTGGAATGCCGCCCCTTGAGAAGTGCCACCCCAAGCACATGCTTGGAACGCTGCTGCCTAGAGCTGGCCCTGTCTTCAGTATTCCAAGGCCAACATTTCCCAACCTGGGTTCCTAACGCTAGGGTCTGAAATCCATGTGGAGTCACCTAAATGAGTGACCCAATTTTCATGAGTGCAGAGCAGCCAGCAGCTCCTATTGATGTCAATAGAACCTGTGTTGCTTTTTTATGATGATGATGATGATGATATGGATCGCGTTGGTAAAGTGCTTTGAGATCTTCTGATGAGGCCTTTATTATTATGACTCCCATGCCAGTGCCCCGTCCACCTGACCCTGTTGGTTTAACTTACCTTAAATACTGATCAGCCTTTCCTTTCTCTCCTTTCCTCTCTTTCCCAGCACATTTTAGAATCAAACTCCTCTGGGTTTCTCTTTAGCGGGTGGGCTACTCCACCTCATGCTGGTATGAGGCAACTTTCACCCCAGGCCTCTCAGGCCTCTTAACAAAATACAGAGCGTATTCCTAGTATGGCATGGAGGTCCCCTAAACCTGCCCCACTTCCAGATTTCTTTCTAATTACACACATACTGGGATATAACTATGTCCTCACTTCTTTACAAAATGAGAGGCATGGGCACAGCAACACTTTAAGGTCCTTTCCCCATTAATTCTCCTATAACTGACTAATAGATTAGGAGCTCTATTAACACAGCCCTAATTAGTTATAGAAGTTCTTTTAATATTAACTAGCACCACTCTCCTCTTGCGCGTGTGTATACTGAACTATCTCCATTCATCCCTTTGATAAAGGGGATCTCTTCTGAGCTGCAAGGTTTTGCCTTATTGTAGAATGTGGTCCAACCTTTTCAGTGCTTTTGGCTAGATGCTAGTTTTGGGGCACCTCCATGGGCCACATATGGACATATGTGCTTTACAAAATGGCATCTTCCGTGCAGCATGACCTTGCATGTACAGTGCATGCAAGGTCATGCTGTGTGGAGGATGCCATTTTGCTCTACAACATGGCATCCACTATGGATCAAGCTCTTGGATGGAGGACGCCATGTTGTACAGCAGGCGATGGGGGTGGTGATGTAACTCACTAATGTATCTGTTGCTTTCATAGCGGGAGAGTTTTGGAGATGGCCTGTTGTATTCATCCATGGGCTGGTGTGTGTCTCGGCCATCCTGATGTTCACAGCTGCTGTCTTCTGGATGTGGGAAGAAGGTAGGCCCACCCTGGTTCTCGTACTAAAGGGTTTACGTACCGTGAATGAAGCAGATAGAACAGATTGCAGAAGGAAGGTGAAACGTACTTTTAGTCAAAGGAGCAGGTTCAGCACTAGACACAAAAAGCAAAAGCACCTTATTAATCTCATATCTGGAAGATTCAGTGGCAGGATGTCACCCTGTAGCTATAGCATGGGTTATATGGACTATAAAATCAGCAAAAGGGGAGAAAGGGCAGAAAAGGTGGGAGGCCACTGTACATATCCGAGATGGGAGATTTGAAATTGTAATAAACATACAGCTAAGGGTAGCATAAAACCCCTCCTTTATCTGTAAAGGGTTAAAAAGCTCAGATAACCTGGTTGGCACCTGACCAAAAGGACCAATAAGGAGAGAAGATACTTTCAAATCTGAGGGGGAAGGTTTTTGTTTGGGCTGTTGTTGTTTTCTCGGGAGACAAAGAGAGACACCAAGCAAGTAATCCAGCTCCTGCTGAAATGATACATCTAAAAGTACAGAAATAGTAAGTAATAGCAAGGAAATGTGTTAGAGTATCTTTTGTTTTAGCTTGTGAATTTTCCCTGTGCTAAGAGGGAGGTTTATCCCTGTTTTTGTAACTTTAAAGTTTTGTCCAGAGGGAAATCCTCTGTGTTTTGAATCTGACTGCCCTGTAAAATTACCTTCCATCCTGATTTTACAGAGGTGCTTCTTTTACTTTTTCTTTATAATAAAGTTCTGTTTTTAAAAACCTGATTGGTTTTTAGTGTCCTAAAAACCCAAGGGGCTGGTCGGTGCTTAGCTTGATTACTCTCAAGCTTCCCCAGGAAAGAGGGTGAAGGAGCTTGGGGGGATATTTTGGGGAAACAGGAACTCCAAGTGGTCCTTTTGGTCAGGTGCCAACCAGGTTATCTGAGCTTCTTAGCCCTTTACAGGTAAAGGAGGGATTTTATGCTACCCTTAGCTGTATGTTTATAACAGCTCCATACAAATTAAAGCTCTAACCAGCACTTACTCTCAGAAGATGGCAACCACTTTTTCATTGCCGGGCTCCTCCTGATCTTACTGCAGCCAATGAGCCAAACTTTTCCAAGCTGTTTCCCTAACATAGATGGAGGTACATGAGGGTATAAATCACAGCACTGATAGGCCCTCTGCCATGTCCTAAAATGGAGTCAAAGTGCCACTAGTAAGTAAACCTGGCTTCCCCACTGGGATGGAATTATATGTCCCTAAGACAAGTGCCCAGGTCACCAATTTTATTATAAAAACCAGAAGGAAGAAAGAGAAAGAAAGAAAATCAGTTCCAGCCCCTCAGATTTTGCTGTTTTGGCCCCAAAGCAGGACACCACCAATATTCTGGACAGCACTTAAACACATAACTTCAAACGTGTGCTTAAATCCCATTGAAGTGATTAGGACTTAAACTTGTATTTAAAGTTAAATATGTTCTAAGTCCTTTTCTAAACTGGGGCGCCTCTGACCCCTTCCATACCACCTCACCCGCTTGGTGCCCCCATTCCCCCAACTTGCACTGTGGTCATGCCACACAATTAATAACAAGGAACTTTGGTTCTGGTGGTCCCTTATTAGCATTAACAGATTTGTAAAGATAGATTAATGTTTTTTTCATAATTTTTTTTCCCTTGTGGTATCCCTGCAGGGTGAAATTAAGGTTGTTTGGGTGCCTTAACTGTATGTTTCCACACTCTATTGTGTTTGGATGTTTTACATCTAGCCTTAAGTAGGAATCTCTTGGGTCTATAAAGGTTTTGAGGACGGGATGTTTATTATTGATACATATTCTCATCCTTAACTCCAGCTTAACATGTTTTGGCTGGCAGTTATTAAACCACAATGAAACAGAATTAACCAAAACAGCCCTTCTGTCATCGTAATTAAGACCCAATCCTGCTACTTACTCCATCTTGGTAGACCTCCAAGGGGACTCCTTGTGGTTGCAGGGGTCTACCCAGGCAGAGTGACTTGCAGGACAAGAGCCTAATTCAGGGGTAGGCAACCTTTCAGAAGTGGTGTGCCGAGTCTTCATTTATTCACTCTAATTTAAGGTTTCGCGTGCCAGTAATACATTTGAACATTTTTAGAAGGTCTCTTTCTATAAGTCTATAATATATAACTAAACTATTGTTGTATGTAAAGTAAATAAGGTTTTTAAAATGCTTAAGAAGTTTCATTTAAAATTAAATTAAAATGCAGAGCCCCCCGGACCAGTGGCCAGGACCCGGGCAGTGTGAGTGCCACTGAAAATCAGCTCACGTGCCGCCTTCGGCACGCGTACCATAGGTTGCCTACCCCTGGCCTAATTGTAGCTACAGCAATTCTAGTTTAATTCTCTATTTCTCCACAGGTCTCGCCACAGCCCTTGTATTGTATATGATTTTCCTCACATGGGTGATCATGGTAACGCTTCTCATAAGTGCGGTCTTGGCAATTTGTCCCCAACACTTTCGGATGTTTAAAAAGAAAACAAGTAAGTAATAGGTTATTTGTACACATACCTATATATTTGTGACATTTAAGAAAAGGTTAGACAACTGTTAGTGATGGCCTATGTACAATTACTCCTGCTTCAGTGCGGGCAGATGGACAAGAGGATCTCAAGGCCTCTTCCAGCCCTACCCGTCTATGATTCTCAGAGTGAGTGGTGTAGCTGTAATGTATTGTAGCGATTATCATTGGTTACACGATACATTTCTTGAAATGCTGAGCTTTGTTGGCACAGTTGGTATGAAGCCTGACAACTAGACTCCCCCAGTTAGTGGCCTTAGGCCTGTTTTTTCCAATTCCAATTGTCCTCATATGAGCTTAACACTGTGCCCTACTTGTGGAAGGTAATAGACTTCTACGTGCCCATCAGAGACGCTAGTTACGTACTCAGGCCCACTTGCCTCTCCCATGGCTGCACTGCTACTTTTAGCACGGTAGCGCAATGAGAACTACTGCAGGTCTGTCTCCTCGAGCTGGGAATCACACCCCCAGCTCAGAGTGTTGACGTATCCTATATGTTGAGGGCAAAATTTTGGCTGCCCGTGAGTGTGGCTAGAGGGAGAAGAAACTAAAAGGAAAGTTTCCACCCCTCACCCTTCATCTTTCAAGGAGCCAGACACAAAACTGACCCAGCAATAAGCTGTGCAGTTGGCTACCATGCCTGCAGAATTCCATAGCCAGCAGGACTGTGATGCGGGCAAGGCCCCACACCTCCTGAGCAGCTGCTAGTATTTGGCAGCAGATGAAGTGCACTTTGTACCTTTCCCCCTTGCTGGCTGATATTTAGTAACGTTTGCCCATACCTGCTTTGCCTTAAAATGTTAAACAAAAAAATATATGTACAGAGAGCTTAACATCACATAAAATGTTACAAAACTCAATAAAGCATTGCAGACCTGTTGACTCCTGTTTCTACTTGCTGCACTGAAGTCTCATGAACGAGCTAAGACTCACCATGGGTCACCTCAAGAATCAGCTTTCAAAGGCTTTTGCAATTGTACAGGAAGCAGGAATGATCCTATATACAAAGAGAAGAAAAAAACAATAATCTCCATCTACATTCATTTGTGTCAATCAAATATGGCAGCATTTTATTATTTCTTTTCTCTTTCCAAGTGTACCGGGTCATTCTGGATACTGCAGCTCCTGGGGGAGTGATTCTAGTTGTGGTGTTTGTCATCTTCCTTACACAGAACATCCAGCATCTCCAAAGTGAGCCCCCATCCTGCATGGATTAAAATTTATACTGTGTGGTTTCCTGCAAAGATGCATTGTTTTTTTTTAAAAAGGGACCTTATTTATATTTGGTGCAAAACAGAGTTTCAAGTCCTCCCAGCAGCTGAGAATCTCCATAGCTCTCAATACTACAGGGACCCTTGGGCACAGCACGTCCTCTCCCATCTCCAGCCCTGTCCCCAGCCGGCCTTCTACACTAAGGCTTGCAAAGAGGCTGGCGTAGGATTGCTTATGACAGCTGTATGCAGTGCTGCATCAGGAGAATTCTCCCATGCCAGTTGCAGGGCTTTTACAGCCCCCGAGCCCTGGCCATTGTGAAACCCAAAATCCCAGCTGCAGAACTTTCCCCGAGCAAATAAACTAGTGACATGGTATTTCATTCCTTTCCTCTTTTGACCTCCAGGAAAAGGCTGCTCACCGTTTTTTGACAGCACAGCTGCCACCTTTATCGCTGCTGCAATTTCTCTCCTTATTCTTCTAGCGTCCTTTGTGTGGTGTAAGTATCAACCTCGCTCATTTCATGCATATTTGAAAGCCTTTTTAAAAATCATTGTTACAGTATATAGCACCATCAATTTTGAATATTCCTTATTTCCCCTGGGAGTTATAAAGAAAAAGGATAACTTTATAAAGTAAATTAGAAGGCAAGGGCAAGTAGATGAAATATACAGCCCATCTACCATCATTTAGTGCGAGCTGGGATGGCAAATAGCTCTTTAACTTGGAATCTTCTTTGAGGTTAAATTATATATTTTTTATACATATCTCAGGCCTCCCTTAAAGTGAGATTCACCCCATGCATAGAGCTAGCACCACGATCTATGTGTCACTGATGTCCCACTTACGCCCTTTAGCTCTAACTCTCAACTGTTCCCAGAGCTGGGCAGTCCAGGCTTTCTCCTTCTCCTTCCCTCCTCACAGCTCCTTCTGCTTACACCCTGACTCCCACATGCCTCAAAGCAGCACAGCAGGCAGGGATAGGAGGCCAGTACAGCTGCTTCCCAGTCCTAAGGCAGCACATTTCACCCCCAGGAAGAGGCCATGGTATGAGGGAGATCAAGCCAGTAATTACAAAGCAATTCTGGGAGAGAAAGAACTGAGGGGAACACTAGATCGCTGTGGGAAGAGCCAGCTGATGGGCAAAGACAGGCAATAGCAAAAGGGAAAAAAGAGATTGGTGACAATTACATGGTGTGCCGGTGCTGTTGGTTATGATTTCCTTTTGGAGGGACTAGGAGAGATTGCTGTTGATCCTGTTGTGATGGGAGGGGTCAGATCCCTTCCAGCACAAAATGATTTTATTGCCAGAGCTGCTGATACATGTGTGTATGATGATATAAATCCTCCAGCTTCAAAGCATATCGATTTCATTTTATTGGAACAGGGAAATAATAAAGGAGACACAGGCAGGTATGACTTTGATTACACCAAAATGCCAAAAACTAATCACTTCAGCCATATCTCTTCTTTACAAAAATGTTTTGCAAATCTTCCTCTTTTCTCTAGTATTGTGGCAAGACAATATTCTCCTGGAATTTGGATCAGAGAACCACTCTCAGATCCCATTTTCTGAAGGGTTCTAGTTTCACTCTCACACCACAGAGGCTCCAGTGACTTTCTCAGTGTAACATCTTTTCCTTCCACTGGGTTTGATGTTTATATAAAGCACTAAGCAGGGGTTAATCTGTCTATGCTTTCCAGATCACAGGAAGAAAAAAAGCCAAGAAAAGGATCAGCAAGAAAAAGAATGTGAAGAAGTAAGGATGTAGTGCCCCAGAAAACCTTTTCATTGGACTTTGAAAATATTCTCATTGGTTCTCCATAGTACAACAAAAATGGAGAGATCCCTCAGTGCGAGGGCACTATTTACAAACCGGCAGTTGCCAGACGCAAGTAGCCCGCTCAGCCCTGTGGTGCCAGCATTCCCCTTCACTTCTGGGGGCGGGCCCATGCCACACCACACAACCCCCCTACCAAACATGAACACCCCCCTGACTCTCTATGGCCAGAGTCCCCCCGAACCTGCTATGCCCATTGTCCCCCACCAGACCGCCTCCACAAATGCACAGTGCCCTGCACAACACCCCAGTGCCCTCCTGCCCACAGCCCCACCTCACAGCCCAGCACCACTCAAGACCCCCCCAGAGACCCACTCCCCACCCCCTGCCTCCCAGCCACACTCACCAGCCTTGCTGGGAGGTCACTGTGTCTGCTGGACTGAGCTGGCAGCGCAACCAGGGCTGGTCCCGGGGCGGGGAATCACTCCAGCCCCTCGGGAGTGGTGTGATCAGCCAGCCTACAGCCTGTCCTGGGTGGACTCCCTCAGGACCCACTTGCCAGCAAAGCCCCCCACACTATTCCCCATCCACCCTGACTGCCCAAGACTGGCCGGTCCTCTGCACCAGTCCCAGGCAGCTCAGCTCGGGGAGACAGGCGGGGCCCCACAGGTGGAGGGAAGCAGAGACTGCCTGGAGCCAGAGGTGCACTGGGGTCTGGCCAGGGGGCAGAGAGGAGCCGGCGGCTGGGGCCAGGGGATGGAGAGTAGCCCTTAGCCGGCCGGTGGGCAGGCGGACCAGAGCAAGTTGTGGGCGGGGGGGAGCCAGCAGGCTGGCGGGGTCTTGGGGCACAGTGCAAGTGGAGCAGGTCGGGGCCCCTTCAGGGCATGGGTCCGGCTTCATGGCGCCACTGGCGCCATTGTAAACCCGGCACTGGAAAGGTATCAGTATTTTTTAAAAATATGAACTCAATTTAAAAGATAAAACTACTTCTAAAACAGCAATATAAATATAATCCAAAGCAAAGAACGAACAAGTTATTGAATTAAGAAATAATGCTTATGGTGTCAGCATTTGCGATTGATTAAATGTCAAAGAATAGCTGAGGCATCGGATAAATTGCAAGTTCCAGTCATCTAGAAGTTTATAGCTTGAGATTGCTTCCTGTTGGAGAGGTATTAACTGAATCCTGGCTTGGGCTAAATACATTTCAAACTTGAATATTATCAAGTCAACAGGTAGCAATCTCAAATTATTACAATTTATTATACTGAGGTATACTCTTTCCTCTCAGACTAGAGTTCAGCATGGCTATTGTGAATCCTTCTGCTCTGAACTCTCTGCTCATGTACTCATACAACCATGGGAAACCCCCCAAATCCCAAACTTCCTGATATGTCAGCCAACTCTTTCCAATCAGAATGCAGAGAACTGCACCACTGAGAGATGAATACAGTTGTGGCTCAGTCCCAGAGCTCCCTAAATTGCTGGAATAATTTTAGCTCATCCTAAAGACTCATATTCAAACCCCATCAGCATTCTTACATAAACAAATGAGAAAGGTGTACTGAAAATGGTACATATTGTCTGGGCTGGTCAACACTACCATGGTAAATCCATCTAACTTCCGCAACTTCAGTTATGTGAATAACGTAACTGAGGTCAACATAGTTGGATCCACTTACAGCGGTCGCTACACTGCGCTGTGTCGATGAGAGAGTGTCTCCCATCAACTTCCCTTACGCTTCTCGGGGAGGTGGATTACACAAATCGATGAAAGTGTGCTCTCCCATCAATTTAGCGTGTCTTCACCAGACCCGCTAAATCAACACTCGCTGCATTGATTGCAGCAGTGTCGATCTATGGTAAGTGTAGACATACCCAAATCAGTCAGAAAGAAGTTGGTCCATAGAGCTGTTCTGTGAAATACGTTTTGTTGAGTTACTCCCCGTTCCTGTTTGTTCCTAGGACTCAATGGAGAGCAGAGGTGTTAGTTAACATGAATCAGAGGGGTAGCTGTGTTAGTCTGGATCTGTAAAAGCAGCAAAGAATCCTGTGGCACCTTATAGACTAACAGACGTTTTGCAGCATGAGCTTTCGTGGGTGAATACCCACTTCTTCGGATGCAAGTAGTGGAAATTTCCAGGGGCAGGTATATATATGCAAGCAAGAAGCAAGCTAGAGATAACGAGGTTAGTTCAATCAGGGAGGATGAGGCCCTGTTCTAGCAGTAGAGGTGTGAAAACCAAGGGAGGAGAAACTGGTTCTGTAGTTGGCAAGCCATTCACAGTCTTTGTTTAATCCTGAGCTGATGGTGTCAAATTTGCAGATGAACTGAAGCTCAGCAGTTTCTCTTTGAAGTCTGGTCCTGAAGTTTTTTTGCTGTAGGATGGCCACCTTAAGATCTGCTATTGTGTGGCCAGGGAGGTTGAAGTGTTCTCCTACAGGTTTTTGTATATTGCCATTCCTAATATCTGATTTGTGTCCATTTATCCTTTTCCTTAGAGACTGTCCAGTTTGGCCGATGTACATAGCAGAGGGGCATTGCTGGCATATGATGGCGTATATTACATTGGTGGATGTGCAGGTGAATGAACCAGTGATGGTGTGGCTGATCTGGTTAGGTCCTGTGATGGTGTCGCTGGTGTAGATATGTGGGCAGAGTTGGCATCGAGGTTTGTTGCATGGATTGGTTCCTGAG